>MJUT01055632.1:972120-995942 GCA_002080005.1 Gigantidas platifrons | reverse complement strand
CCACTAAAACAAACAATGATCTACAAAACACTACACAGAAAACTAAATATAGAGCCACACGAACCCCACTAAAACAAACAATGATCTACAAAACACTACACAGAAAACTAAATATTGAGCCACACGAGCCCCACTAAACCCGGTGGTGTTCTGATCAATGCTATGATTCCATGATCGCGAAATATAGATTCAGAAATTATTTTTAAATAATTTCGCAATTATCTTACAGTATATAATAATCCCGAGCTTTGTTTATGGAAATGCTTTACTGTTGGGTTATTCAGAACAAGAAACTGCTTTTGTGTGTCATTCAGAAACCCTATATGTCGTGACCGTATGGGAGTTGTATTTACAACTACCTGTGCAATCTGTGCATATCACCACTAAAGTCGTATGTTCGAATGCCACCAAATGAAACTGAAGGAAAAACAAAACTAGCAAACATTAATCTTCCTCATTGTTGTACCCGGTATTGCATCCAAATGGTCCGATATAGTTTCAACTATGGTCGTCGCAAAATAGTCAATAATTACATATGTATGCTAATGACAGATTATCTAAATAACTATTACAGTAGATGTCAGGTGACAGCGTGCAGTTCACGTCATGGTCAACAGTGATTTATACTATTACATAGCATATTTGTTACATGTATGACCTGTTCTTATTGATCGAATCCATTTAACGTTATTTTTTTAATTCATAATTAATATATAGGGCCCGTCGTGGTCATGATTGTATCGAGGTTGGATTTACAACTACCTGCGCAATCAGTGCCTATCACCACTAAAGTTGTGAAAACGAACCCCGTTCATGGCGAGGCGTACTCGATACAACATTATGTGATACAGTTTGCCTGTAATTTGGGACAGGTCGGTGGTTTTCTCCGGGTATTCCATTTTACTCCACCAATAAAAGTGACTGCCACGATATTAATGGAAATTTTTTGAAAGTGGCATTAAACACCATAACACCAACCACAAACAGAAACGCATACAAATGGTAAGTTTGGAAATTAAAGAAAAGAAGAAAAACATAGATGAAAATCAAGAAAAAAGTTCTAGGGATATTTTGCTTCAATACTAATAGTAATATTAATAAACTGCCTTTCGATATCAATTTTTTGTTACTATGACCATAAAGAAGATCTCGTATTGAGCCCCACTCATTGTATGGGCTTGGGTGAACAAAGATTTATTGTCAAATCATATGCGCCATGAAGATGATCTAGTGCAAAGACGTTGATAATATATCGTGATAGCATTCGTGTTTAGCTTAAAGTAGATTTAATCATAGCGAGTAATTATTAAGCGTTTATCAGGTTCAATTTAATGTTTCAATGAAATGGGAAGAGAAACGCAAAGTAAAAGGGTTAATCAAGACATTTCAATAAATCTAACGAGAAACGATTTATCTATGAATGGATGTGGTGAATATGAGTGATAAAATGAAAAAAAAAAAAAAAAAAACATATCACTCTGCCTGAATAATTCTAAACCGTAATATCAAAATCGTAGAAAGATGCACACTTGATACCCTGAACACTAATATATATGACCTCGTACTGTCCTGGCTTGGCCCACGCACTTCAATCTAATATGGCATCCGTTCTTACAAATATTTGATAACAGTAACACTATTTTCATTTGCGTTTGTTGTCGTGAGTGCATGCACAATTTCGCTATAAATTTCTTTTCACAAAATTTTACAATTAAATATGATTATTTCATAATCGCACAATTCCCTTAAAATATTGATTATACAACACTGATGTTGAAATAAATAATTATAAATTGAAATATGTAATATATTACCCGTCAAAAGCTAACATATTTAAGTCATTAGAAATTACAACACTTGGTGATGTAAAGAAAACATAGATACGACTCAGATTCATGTCGTTCTTATCATAAGCATGCTTTGACATCATGACGGAGATTTCCGTAAATAACACACGTGAGTGTGATGGAGACCAAATTGTCACAATCCATTTGGCATTCCGTTCATTCATAAGTTTCAGACAGCTGGTGCTACATAATAACAAATACATAAATATATATTTTTATTGTATGTCCTATTAATGTGTGAATCATGCTATGTAACATAATATCGGATTGTCTGTTTAAGATACATAAACGTGAACGACAGGACTTTACATGATACATAGAAGGGTTTTGTTTGGTTGTATGGTGTTTAACGCCACATACAACAATATTTCAGTTATATCTTGGCGGTCAGTTTTATTGGTGGAGGAAACCACCGTACCCGGAGATCAACCACCGACCTGTTGCAAGTCACAAACAAACTTTATCACATAATGTTGTATCGAGTACAGCTCGCCTGAACGGGGTTCGAGCTCACAATGTTAGTGATGATAGGCACTGATTACATTGGTAGTCATAACTCCCACTATCGTACGAACGTGGTCATGACGGCTCCCTTATTATTAGTTCATGCATTATCAATGATTCTAACATGGCGTCCTTATTTCGCTTTGTAGACAAATGAGCGATTTATCGATGGTATAATCTCATTCGCACATGCGTCGATGAATGTGACCAACTTTTCCATTGGCAGCATAAATTGTGTGGGACATTTTCCGCAAGGGTAAATATAAATTACCGTCTTCCAATCAAAGTATACTACCGTATTTGTACTCTTAAACATGTCAGAATCGAAATAAATCATGGAAACCAGAATCTGTTTTGAGTTTTAGCATGCGTTGGCGGATATTAGTAAATTGTATACCTCGCCTCTGACTCGAGAGAAAATACTAATAATAAAAAACACATTATGGCTTCCATGATTTATTTCTTAAATGAATCATGATATCGGATTATCCGTTAAGAAACTAAAAACGTGAACTACAGGACATTACATACATAGCAGGGGAAATGACTCATCAAAAAAGACAATCATTAGTGCCTGCTACATACATGTTCGTGTTATTGTGTAAGATATTAAAATAGCAATCAAGTTTTCAAGACGGGAAGGTTGTGAACCCATTAATAGCATAAACGCCGACATATGTTCGTGTTTGTGTCAAACCATGACATTAATTTCCACCAGCTTCTGTGGTTGACTTCCGCTTCCGCTGCTAAGTTTTCTGCGATTCAAAGGAGTTGTTAGTTTGTTGTGGTTTGCAAGATGTTTGACCATCCCTGTGTAGCTTTTTTGACAAATTGATAGAATTTACCATCAGTGTAAATGAAACAAAATAAAAAGCGAGCAATTAATAGTCATTTTATTTCTTAAAAAGATAAACACTAGGAGATTCCAAGGGGTAACTAGAATCTGTAAATAGACATTATACTGACCAAAAGAGAAATGGTGCAAAGACAAACAATGGTCTACAAATGAACACCGATGAAAACGAGGTTGAATTGTATGCAGTTCATGCTCGACTAGCGACACCTGTCATGTATTTCATTTGGTGAGGGGGGTCTTCGTTTATTTCCATTGATTTGGTGTGAGGGGCAACTGTTCGATGTTGTTGGGTTTGGCTTACGTGTTGACCCTCATTGCAATAACTCTGTATGAAAAATGACAATATGTAACTTTTCTCCATCTTAACATCGGAGTGAAAAATTCAATAATTCATATTTTAAAAAGCAATCTCTAGGTAGGGATTATCACTTCATGTTATCATAGTAAAGGGCGTTAAAAACCGTAAATTAAAAATTGATAAACAAAAATGATATTGTAAATAAAATATTAATGCGTTCAAAAACGTAAATTGTAATTGATAGCAAATAATATTGAAAATCAAATATTAATACATGGTAGTCTTCACACGAAACACTCCCTATAATACACACCGCAAACTCTAAACCACTTAGAAATATACAACCAGGAAAAAATAAATAAAATTGAAATCTAACCTTATCTAAAAATGCAATAACCAGTCAAAAGGTGAATCATTGTAGACAGTTTTACATCTTTTTGATATTTTTTTCAGATTACGTAGCCTGCCATTTGAAGTTACTATCTATTTTTAGATTAAGAAACCAGACGAAAATCATATATGTATTATTTATGGGCGCTTGTCCCTACAGGCAATATTTTTTGTGACTATTTTTAGATCATAAATTGGATTTGTAGTATATTTAGTCCGTAATTATTGAAATTGACATTTTTTTGATCGATTTCGTAACTATTTTTATACTATAAATTGGATTTGCTGCATTTTTCTCCCTATGTATGTAATTATTGAAATCGACGTTTGTTTTGATCAATATCGATTTCACACTATCATGATTGACAGATGAGATAGCCTATATATAAAGCAACAACGCTATGAGCTGGCACTTTAATAGTATCGTTAGATGAATGCATATCTGATCGGAAAAACAATTATTTAAAAAGGAAGCAACCCAGTGAAATTGATTGTGTACTTATTACAATAGGATTGCAGAATAAAACATGAGGGTAAGTTTATATGTATTTTATTTAAGGACGACAAATATTTTGTATTTCGCTTGGAACTTTTTCTTTTTCTTTTTGTGTGTGTTTGTAAATATTAAAACCATAACTACTTGAAATTCTTAAATAAATATAAACTTAGATGTGAAAATAATGCAGTTTTAAAATATGAATGAACACAAGGAGTGTGTTCCAAGGGTGTGCTAATATTTTTGGCTAAGTAGCTTTGTGTAGTTCATGCATATTGTTCGTGTTTTGTCAGAAATCATGTTGACTCACACACCTCTGAATGTTGCTCTCATGCTAGTTAGGGTTAAAATGCATATGACATTACTAGTATTTATTTGCTTGCCTTCAATTGTGTCCAATATGATCACCATATCAGATGATGTTCATGTCGTTCAATAGTAAATCTGCGGGTGTCACTAGTGGACCAATGACTTCTTTTTAGTTGAGTTCGTGGTGCTAAGTCTTGCGTTTTCTGCGTAGTGTTCGTCTTTTCGCCATTTTTTTTTGGCTTCAGCATTGTATGTTCAACAATTTACGATTTGTTGGCTTCTTATGACGTTTTCTTTATTCTAAGTAATACATTACATTTCCCCATTTAGCTAAATGGTTTGTCCTTGTGTACTTTTTTCTTTTGGCCATTGTGTTGTCTGTTCTTCTTCGATATACGGATTCGGATTGCCCCTTTGGTATCTTCAAACTCTTCCTAGCTAAATTGTTTAGCTTTTGAAATTTTGAAATAAGTTTTGCTTTATAAGCATCGCAATAAAACCCAGTTGCCAATAAAAACTACACCGTGATCGTAAAATTTCTTGTTTTGTTGACCACTGTTGTTCTTGTTGCCTTTTACTCTTTTGACCATTGTGTTGCTTGTCCTTCCTGGATTTACAGTTTCTAATTAAGCCTTTGGTATCTTCAAACTTTTTTGTTCACTAGTTACAGTGGTTAAAATAAAATTCATAGTAACATTGCTTTATTATTTTCAATTGTTCATCTTAACTCTGCCGGCTGATCCTCGACTTGCGGCAGGTCGGTGGTTTCTCCAGGTACTCTGGTTTCCTCCACCAATAAAACACCAATAAAACAACTATAAACCAAGCCTACCAATGTCATGCATCAATGATTAAATCAGACCTGAAAATGAGTATACTAGCTACGTTAAACAGTTTAATTATTATATTTCCGTCATTCAAAAGTAGTGATTTCTAATTACTTTTTTTTATATAAAAGTGAGGATGTGATTGTTTAAGCTTATGCTGTTTAATGCCACTTTCAACAATATTTCAGTTATATCGTGGCGGTAACAGTTTAAAAGGACGTCACGTGTATCTTTGATTGAATTACAAAATAAACAGTTTGTTTTCTTATTTGTATATAAATTTTTCAGAGATTTCATGGGCCATTGAATTTATGAAATTCCTAAAATCATTATAATTTGTTTTTTCATTAATAGATCTAACATAATATACACATCTTTCATGATGATGAGTTTCATCCCTTAAAACAAATAATATTACCCAAACAACACATATTGATATCTTTTTTTCAAGGACTCATTCATCGTCCGATAACTGGTTTAAAAACCATTGGATATGGACATGCATGCACTTAGTCACAACTTTATAAAACTAGTTTTGCGTGGGAGTTCGATTTTATAACTTTTAACATGCAGGTTATAAACATCCTGTTTACATTTAAAATTTGAATTGCATGAATGGGTGACATTCCTTAATATCAACAACCTCCTCGTGTTCATCCGGAAGTGAAAAATATTTATTTAATGTTGAAATAAAATTTGATGGATTTCAGATAAACTGACTAATTATGCTCTTCATCGAATGTAAATATTAAAATAGAAAACAAAACAAAAAATAAAACGCCGACTCATAAACAATGTAAACACTTGTATTTGTTGCGTATCTGTGAGTGTTAAATATCACGTTTCCAAGATCGCAAGGCTGGGACCCCCATTACTATCACAGATGTGCGTGTTTATAAGGTAAATACAATTAATTCTTCAGTGATTTAAAAAAAAAATAAAATGCAAAGTTGAGAAAGTAAAGTCAAGCATATTTTATTTAAAGTCGTAAGAATATATATGTACAGATACAACATAGAACATGGGCTATCTAGAGCTCTTAACTGAGAAAACCTTTTATTTTCATAAATCAAATTACACACGTGTATATCAAATTCAGACAGAAAAATCAAGTAATTTTTTTTTTTTTTTTCACTTCTTAAATTAATATGCTCCTTGCATGTAAATGTGTTTATATTCTTGTTCGGATTAAATTATAATTACTATGTATAACCAGACTGTATTGTATCTTTCGTCTTGCTTACAATCCGTGAGAATGTTTTTAAACTTAAACACGCCCACGTACATGTATGGTGTATCACGTGATCTGAACCGATTGGAAACAAATATACTATATAATAATCATCTATTAGAGAATGAAGACATTGCTAATATACATACATTGAAGATACATTGACTCAAAGTAAGCATTTATTTTATTTTAATTAATTTATTATTTCATTTAGTTGATTAAAAACTGGTATTAAGTAATAAATATCTTATATTTTTCTACCGATGAGAGACATGCTTTTAATGTTATTACTAAATGTATTTTAATTTTTGAATATGCATGTCGGGTACAAATCGGAATCTTGATTTGTTACGATGATGCATCGAATGACTTTATATATTATTAATGGTGCATTTCTTGTGCCCATGTATGCAATAGTGCATCAAAATTGTCTTTGAATTTTCAAAAAAAAATAAAATAATAATAATAATAATAATAATAATGAAGAAAGATATTTTACTTATTCTATTCCATGGACCATATGGTCGGTAACATGCGGTTCCTCCTGCAGCATATAGATATGTTTTTAATAAGAAACTAAAACCGTTATTTAAATTAGGAAAACAAGAGTTACGATATGTCCATGCATATGAGTACCATGCACAATGTTTTACTATTATTATTACTATTATTATTATTACTATTATTATTATTATTATTATTATTATTATTTGCTATTCCTTTTATAATGTATACGTTTAGTGTAACGTATTTATTTAATTACACTTTTATTGTTTTTGACAGACCAAAAAGTGTACTATATATATATTACAAAAATGATATTTAATATAGAACACGCGGAAGTCACTGACAAACTTTATCACAATGTTGTATGGAGCACATGTTTGTTGTACCCGGGAGTGAAAGAAAATTTGAACTCCTTTCATGTTCACTTTTAATGGCGTGTCCCGATGTTTAATTACGTTTTATTTAATCCACTAACTATTGAACTATTTACATTGGAAGTTACAAGGGTATTATTTATCAATTAATCATACTTGTGTGTAAGCTGCGTGTTGTTAGTGTACAATTACAAAATTAATTGACGTCATCCCACCGCAAAACTTACAAAAAATAATAAACAAAGCAAATATGTTGACACTTTTAAAAGAATACAGGGTTAATAATAATAAACATGAATCTGAAAACGTCATCCATGGAGGTATGTCACGTGATAAATACGTATATATCAGAACAGTCTTGTACATATCATGGCACATATCACTAGTCTGAGATCTGATCTAAACAAACTTTACTTTTAATTTTCAAAATCGAACAACATATTTGATGTATTAACAGCTTTTTGATTGATTGATTGATTTATTTTGTAACATGTTGTTGGCTTGAGTGTATGGTGTCATGATTATGAAATTAGTACCATTATTCAAACTGAGGGAGATATTTTGTTATGGAGGTTTCAAAGGTTGATATTGGTGTGAGTTCCAACTGAGAATGAACTTGTCATTATTTCTTATCGTGCGTCAGCTTTTCTTTATGTTACTAGCCGAGGGTATTTCTTGTTAATTACTAATTACATAACAATTACCAGTTAAACAGGTGGAATCATAATTGATGTAAACTTGACGTATTTTATTTTTAATTTTTAGGGTGTTCAAGTAAACAAACCTTCAGTACCAAGCAACCAGTGGAATCCGGAGTTAGAAGATTTTGTTTGTCAGCTCACCTCACCACAAATGAGCTATAGCAATCACTCTCAGATATTGGATATAAAATCCGCACAGGTTAACGTAGGCCGTGGCTGTGACAAGAGACTGGCAGTACCTTCTACACATTTACAAAAAGACATGAAGGACACACACGCATCAAAATCGAGCAGGAAAGAGGAAACAACGACAAAACATAGCAATAGAAAAATACAAGACAAGAAGTCAGCTGAACGAAAAAATGTATCCTATGAAATCGATGAAGGAATATGTCTGTCTGTCGACGGCATGTCCTCCTCATCAGAACGGAAAGAGTACAATGTAACAGTTAGTTGCGATTCCGCTGTTGATACGTCTGACTTTGAACTTACGGCAGAAACGAGAACAGGAAGAGTAACATTTAGCTGTGATTCTTCTTCGGAAACATCAGACTCCTCAGATGTCAATTCCGAGAAAAAACATAAATACACAAAAATAGAAAAGGAATCTAAACGTAGCAGAATAAAGAGAATGATAACCAAACCTTTAAGACGTAGTAAAAGTGACTGTTGTGAGAAGAGTATTCCTAGACATGCCATGTTCTTAGACAGTAATAACAGTAAAGAAAATGATACGGTAAGTAAATTACACGATAAGAAAATGGTTCGGTTAGAAAAAGATAAGTTAGGAAATAAGGGTAATAACAAAATTACCGAACTCCGAACAATCTTCCAAAGGGAAAGTCAAAACTCATAAGTATATAAACAGACAAAATCAGTCAACAACTGGAAAACTGTGAAAACCGTAATGACCCTGACTTGGTACAGATACGTTACGAAAATGGCGGGGTACGAAAAAGACACGTTAAGCAAACGATTCGGGAAGAGAAAGACACGGTACGAAAAAGACACAGTAAGAGAATGACACGATAAGAAAATTATATGGTGAGAACGAGGGAAAAAAAACATGATACGAGAGAGAAAAAAAGAGACGATACGAAAACAATTTGGTAAGAAAATCACAAGACAGGAAAATGACACGGAAAAAATAGACGCGATGGGAAAATGGATATAAGGTTATTGTGAGATGAAGATCAAGGGGGGGGGGGTAATTAAACGGTTGTTTTTGTACTAACCGTCAATCCATTATTTAGAGTACATTTCTATGAAGACGAAAACAAGATATACATAGACGACTATGTTGTTGTTTCTATACATTGTTCCTAATATAGATTTAATTTTGGAGAAATTTGATTGAAACGAAATTAGTTTTTTCACATGACTATCCATGTGAGCGACAATTTTCAATATCAGTTTAGAATAGCTATAGATTTCCATTACAAACTATTAGTTATTTTTAGCGTAAGCAATCTATTTTAGGAGAATAATATGGAATATTGGTATTTATAGCTTCAGAAATCTAATAACTGATAATTAGTTTGGTTGTTTTGATTCATGTTTCCTTATTTTTAGAACATCAATATATTAACATCCTATTTTCCACTGGGTAATATGGCTTTTTGAGAAAATTATTTCCATATAGGAAATAACATGGTACGAGTTTACATTAACAGTGTTTTTGACTGACGGTGATTTTGGAGATGTATTTTTATCGCATGCTGTTGTTTGTCTTCTGTACATTAAACAACAATCTCAAGGACGTGGGGAGGGGAAGGGAGCCTTTGACTTATTCTCAGATAATAAAATAAATCCCCAAAAGTATATTATGTTGGTCAACTTGAAGAAAAATACCTATTTGTCATTTAAATAGAAAATGGATAGGCACTGGTTGTATAGTTAGGTATAACCACAGCTTCTGTATATCGTTGTGTAATAACTGTCGTCATATTCTTCAGAAATCAATGACTACAGTTTTGCACCTTACATATGTGTCTATAATTTAATTGTTTTTTATTTTGTAGATGGAAAGTCGTGCAAATGATTTGTCACTGTGCCAGAAGAGATTATTGGGAAACAGTGCAGTAATAAAGAGTCCTGAAGAACGACGTCTTCATAAAACATGTTCAGCTGATGCTGCAATGATGGGTAGTCCAGAATTTAACAACACACAACCGAAATCCAAATCAAAAAAATTGTAAGTTGTTGTTTAATGACTAATTTATTGTTATTTAACATCCGTTGTATTTAAACCATATTTATTCATTGATTAATTGATTGATTTGGTGTTTAGTGCCAACTTTATCAATATTTCATATATTTCTTTAAAAATTTCAAAATGCCATATTTATTCAAGGACGAATCCTACCATAAATTATTAACATCAAAGGGGAAAGGGACTTGTAGGGATTTGACTTTAGACTGGCATTTTTTGTTTTAATTTTCCTTGGTACATCTAAAAGATGATATAATAATTAATTGACCAGTTTCGCCTTGTAACATACAATAATGACATTTAGCAAAGTAATATTGCTGGCTAAAAGCTACAATGTATCAGAAGAGTTTGAAGATACCGAAGTGGTAATCAGTTTATACTTCCTCCAAAACAAGACACCATTGTTTGTCTCTGTAAAGAAGATAGGTCTATGTTTGAGCATGAGGCACAAAAGTCAGGAGTCACGTTTTTTTATAGCTCATACGCGTCAGATCGGGGAGGTTTTCTATTTTAAAGCCCCTAAGTTTCATTATAGGTATTTCCGGTATTTAATGTCATATACCACTGTTGGAGTAAAATTATTTTCATATTTTGTAGAGCTTTAAAGAATATTAAAAAGAGATTCACATTTTTACGCCGAAGGAATACAGATACAGAACTGGTACCCAAGTCTAAATCTGCACAATATGCTGTACCAACATATGATCAGGCTTTCCAATGGAGCAGATCCTTCGATACACTACTGAGTGACAAAAGTAAGTTTTTCTAAGCGAACATTTTAGTTTAATTCTTTATTTGTTTAATGAGGATTGCCAACAGCCAATGTCTACGAGCGGTTTTCCTCAACGTGAACATCTGAACAAGTCTACTTACTATGTTGTGTTTTTGTGTTGGTTGTGTTAGTCTTGTGTAACCTAGGTTACCAGTTTCTCTAGATTGTCCTTATTTTATTGCCTCTTCAGATGACTATTCTTAATTGAAAAATTTCTTCTTAAATAAAAATGCTATACCTCAGTATTGTTTAGCCAATGCAAGACAACTGGGTGCCTCAATGACGGATTCTGATTACCTCTTTGGTATCTTAAAATTCTTCTTAACCTGGTTCAATTAAAACATACCTGTCCCAGTTAATAAACTCTACGGTTTTTAGTTGTCTTTAATCAGTTGCCTAGGAGATGAATGTCAAGTAAGATGACATCAATTATAATAACGATCGTGGTTTTAGTTCATGTATAGTTCATGATGAAGTTGATTAGCTAGATTATACTTCCAATAATATCATATAATTAACATGGCATCATATATTGTATTATAATATAATTTTAGTTTATGTTGTGAAACAAAATATATTTTGATACAATTCTCTAGTTTCAAATTAGTATCATGCTTTACGTTTATCAGCAACAATAGGTGTGAAGGCCCTAAAGGGATAATTCGACGCCACAGATCTAGAAAAAGAAAATACAATGACCAGAAAAAGTTGAAAAGCAAAACAATTGGCAATAAAAGCATTAATAAATGCATACTTTGGTATCATTAAAGTATTTTTATGTTACAAATACAAGCACAAACATAATAACATGGTTTTTTTTTTTTTGTCTTTTTAGATGGATTAGAACTATTTAAAGGATTTCTAAAATCTGAATTCAGTGAAGAAAATTTGGAGTTTTGGATTGCCTGTGAGGAATTCAGATTTGCCGTTGATTCTAAGTTACCAATTGCAGCACAGAAAATATATGGCGATTTTGTAGCTTTCCAAGCGCCTAAAGAGGTAAATATTTACATTAAATTACAAGGACAAATTAATTATTTGCTTATTATGATAATGTGCTCCATGAATTGTATATGTGGTGAAATTCATTTAACAATGTCGTCATATATATAGTATGAATAACTCAAAAGATGTATTTTCTACTCAAAGACAGCATTTGAGTGATTAATAGTTTTGTTGCTAGATACAATGTTTTAATACTGTTTTCCCGAAAAGAAGTGGAGGTCAATATGTGGTGTTGAGTGGGACAATAATCTTTATATAATAAAGAAAAAAGCCAAAATAACTGTTTAAATATGCCAAAGGTAACCCCAAAGATCTGACAAAATATATGTGACAATCTTTTTTCAATTTCAGGTTAACTTAGATTCTACAACCAGAACAACAACGATCTCAAGCTTAGAAAATCCTTCTAAAGATACATTTGAACTTGCACAACACAAAATCCAAGCATTGATGGAAAAAGACTCTTATCCACGATTTATTGAATCAGAACTTTATCAACAGTTATTAGACAATGTTTCTAGTGTGTAAAATAACTATTAATAACATAAAACATCATACATATCGTATTCATGTATCACAGACTAGACCGGCGCTCACCAAAGGCTTACCATAAGAGTACAGAGAATGGGAACTGACACTGGCGCTATGATCGACTCGTCCAACAAAGGTATATACATTTAATAATTTCAATACAAAATAGAAGTGAATCATGATTTTTGCATTATATTTAATTGTTTCACGCCATTTTCAACAATATTTCAAAATAACGTTAAATGGATTCGATCAATAAAAACAGCTCATACATGTAACTAAGTCTGTTATGGAATATTAGAAATCAATGGTGACCATGACATGAACTTCACGCTGTCATCTGACATCTACTGTAATTGTTATTTAGATAATCTGTCATTAGCATACACATGTAATTATTGGCCTATTTTTCAAAACAATCACGTTGTCGTCGCACCAGCATAGATGAAACTATATTGGACCATTTCGATGCAATACAACAATGGCCAGCGATGAAAATTAATATTTGCTAGTTTTTTTTTTCCTTCAGTTTATTTGGTCTGATTAAAATATTTGTTAAAATAAATATAAAACAATTGGCAAATAAATGAAAAAATAAAACAATCTTTGACATTCGGAAATAAACGTTAGAGAAAACCGAAAGAACAATCAAGAATGGACAATCCAGAGAAAACAGAAGGGGCAATCAAGAATGGACAATCCAGAACAATTGGCAACATTGAAAACACATGACACATGAGAAAACAAGCAAAGCACAAAACACAACACTTCGACATCGCTGATATAAATACCCGATGATGGAAGACCCTCGAGACATGGTGTGTCCTACAAATTAATATGTCATGAAATCATAAGTTTAGTTCACAAACAAATAGGTACAATGTAACTCACCAATAATATGCTTTGTTACTGTTATTATAATGTATTTTTTTAAATTTCAGTTCGAATAGGATTGTGTCCACTCTTGTGATACCTGTACCGTTATCATAGAGGCCCATAGGAGAAACACATATTCCGGTGAGGACACTACATATATAATATGACGATTGTGACCAAGAGCATAAACATTACTGATAGTGTTCATGTGTGTATCATTCATTAACCCATCCATTCAACGATAGCCAATTGTTATGAGTGTGAACATGTGTGATTCAGCAGCATATATATTTGAAGTACAGTCAAATCTGTATATAAAGGACACATAAGGGAGCCTAAAAATGTGCTCTTTGTGATAAGTTTATCTTTATAGACAGAGGATGAAATGGTATCCACTATTCATTATATGGAGAAAATGGAACTGAATATAAGACCACGAACAGTGAACTTACCATATATTGCTTTCATTTGTGTCTAAATGTGTCTTGAGTACATTGTAGATTTCACAAATTCATTCCGATATGAAAGGAATACAATACGAGTAAGGATGTACTTTGAAGTGTATGAGTGAATCACAAATACAATTATTTATATTATTTTGATATATGCATCTGACATTGTAGTTTCTCAAATAAATTTTATTTTTTCAATAAAAATATCAGAAATATATGATTTTACTTCTTTATCATTAAGGGGTCTAAATGATGGAATTATGTTAGGGACATGATGTTTAACGTCACTTTCAACAACATTTTAGTTATATCATGGTGGTGTACTACGAATAGATGTAAATATAAGTATGATTGATTGATTTTTGGTGTTTAACGCCACATTCAGCAATATTTCAGCTATATCATATACCAGTTTTATTGGTGGAAGAACCCGGAGAGAACCGCGGATCATGGGCAAGTAACTGCTAAACTTTATCACTTGCGGCTGCGAGTCGAGTACACCTTTTTTGTAATTTACAAAGCCAGGTGCGAACCCATTTCGTATTGGTGATAGGATTACACGAGTCGCTAGGTAATCCAACTACCTAACTCATTGAGCCACCCGGGCACCAATACAGGTCAGGAAGATAAAAGAAAAACAAAATATAAATATACTAAGAGATGTTATACAGAGTAGAATTCACATAGATAACAATAATACGTAGCTAATGTACGTGGTCAAATGCATTCCTAGTTGCCATGTAGACGTAAATACACAATAAAACTATAAAGGTTTACAATACAATATAATGAATGTAATGTATATTACAACAATAACGACTCAAAAACCATGAAAAATATCTCCCGTATTTTACTGTGTTTTTGCTTATTTTCTATTGATTAACATCTGTTAATCGTGGTGATTCGTACTATTTAAAGGTAATTCCCATGTACTATGGATCAATGATGGATACTATCCTCACACGATATTGATGAAGACAAAACATAAAAAAGTGAGAACAATGCAAATAAATGTTGAAGACACCAAATACTACCCTACTATTAACCAAACATAGCTAAATATAGAATCAAAATTAAATTATAAAACTAATGAAATGACAAAACGAAGTCCCACGAAAACCGGTCAACGTAGAATACTCGTCGTGAATACACACATCCACAAAGTTCACGGGTATTACCAATTCTGTCTCGATGAACACGGTAATGATGGATTAAAACAAATGCTTAACAGAAAAGCCGCACTTGTGAAAAATAATAGAACTTAAAATCATGACTGAGAAAATGATGCAATGACAATTAATATTACAGTTACCAGATGACATTTCTTATTAATAACTTAACAATTGGTGCCATGAAGATTCAACTCTTGACAGACCACTTTTATTTACTAACACCATATCTTTATTGATTACATGTGGAGAACTCAACATGTGGATAGTAAATATAAATGGCCAATCAAAAAGCAACTTTCATAGCAACGATTTATTTATTGCTAAAGAATGGGATTTGTAGCTAGTCTACAAATGACATAACACTTCTCAAGTTAATCTGTATGTACCAGGAACAATAAAGAATGAAAAAAACCCGGGATAATCAATAGAATGTTAGCATCAATTTAGTTTAGTTTAAACATATTGTATTATCTTATAAATATACAATTAGATTGGAAACAAGTTATATCAACTTAGTACATCCTCTCCATGCAAAAATGGTATACACATAAATATAAAATGACAGCAAGTAACATATATAATACACGTATACATAAATATATTTGATAAACCGACGTGATGGGAAAAAGGAGGGGTGGGGGTACGGGGATTGAGTGCAAATAAATGATAGCATCCTGAGTACAGAATATAATTTTCATAGAAATGACAGTAGACGGCGTAATATTCATAAATGGCATCAATATTATATATGGTTATCACCTCATTCAATACAATACAGGTTATATTGCTAGAATCAGATACTTAACAAAGGAAACTTTAAACTCTAATAAAATCTCACCTCACATTGCTTAACATAAAGAAGGTCATTATTAGTTGATGGAATTCCAGTTCATGAGTTGGAACAGGTGCATAAATATAATGGCATCAAACCGTTTAAAGTGGACACAAACACTTTTTTGATAATCGTGAAAATCCAGGTCGTATGTTTTTTTAACTCTCTACCGTCAGTAGTCAGACTAAATAAAATGAATAAAGTCTTTATACATCTCAATAATATCGTGTCCATCATGGCCATCATGTAGCAATGCAGCAATGTACAGTACCTAAAGTAAAACAATTGGAGGGGTTATGCTTTTTCATCTTTCTTCGCGGTTGTTTGTAGGAGAGCTCTTGTCTTTTTTACGTAATTTTTGTTTGTTTGCGTATACTGGTACAAGACACATATTGTGTTGGTTGTTTCTTTGTTTGTGTTTACTGGTACAAGACACATATTGTGTTGGTTGTTTGTTTGCTTGTGTTTTCTGGTACAAGACACATATTGTGTTGGTTGTTTCTTTGTTTGTGTTTACTGGTACAAGACACATATTGTGTTGGTTGTTTGTTTGTGTTTACTGGTACAAGACACATATTGTGTTGGTTGTTTGTTTGTGTTTACTGGTACAAGACACATATTGTGTTGGTTGTTTCTTTGTGTTTACTGGTACAAGACACATATTGTGTTGGTTGTTTGTTTGTGTTTACTGGTACAAGACACATATTGTGTTGGTTGTTTGTTTGTGTTTACTGGTACAAGACACATATTGTGTTGGTTGTTTGTTTGTGTTTACTGGTACAAGACACATATTGTGTTGGTTGTTTGTTTGCTTGTGTTTCGTTGTTGCTTGTTTGTCTTCGTCTTGTGTCTTGTGTATCCTATGTTTCCTGTTTCTTGGAATTGTCCATTTTTCATTGCCACTTCGATATTCTCTAACGTTTATGTAGAAAGGGTGGATCGCATGTCATGAATTTAGGTGGCTAAGTAAAAGTGTAGTAGCTAAAATGTTTCAATGTATACGACATCATTTATCTTTTCTCCAAGAAATGGTTGAAGAAACCAACGAGGTAATCATAGGCCTTATGTTGAAGGAGGAAAGTCAATACAATGACAACAATAAACAGGACAAAGGACAAACAATGATCTAAAAAAACACTACAAATACATATTGAGCAATGTGAACTCCATAACAGACTGGGATGAACACGGATGCTATTGAAGGGTATTCAGTTCCTACTCCCATAGTGGTCCCGGTATTATCACAAAGTGATAAGCATGGGGAACGATGGGGTTGCACTTACGACAAACGGAACACACCGTTTAAAGAGTATCGACAAAGTAACAAACACAAAAACATCTGACTGACACACCCAAACTGTATATTCTATTTTATAATTTTGTGCGGTAAGATTTCAATTAAGCAGTATTTTCATTTTGCACAGTTAATGAATGGATTTTCTCAGATTATGAACAACAAATTTCCCATGATTATTTAAACAAGACCAGGAGTTCTCACGTCTTCACTTTAATCTGCTTTTCATCATTATATAATTACTGTTACTACACAGTGTTGACTGATGGAAACCTCCTATCAGGAATCAATTACATAAACACATGCCTTGTCTAGTAAGAAGCACGAATTGTACGTCATACGTGCAGTCAATCGGGGATTTGACGTGATGATAATGGCACATGTCTTAGATTGAAACAGAGAAGCTGATGTCCATTGTATTTCGTAATTTGTTTCAAATACAAAATAAAGTAGTTTTGTTCCCATTCGATTTCGGTACAGTGTGGGTATTTCAGTACAAAAAGAGTTTAGAAACTGTAATGACAACATCTGCTGACTATTGATAGGCTATTGGTTGGGACTAATTGTACACCAGCTGATGTATTGACTCAGTGATTTTGAATTACTTGCTATTTGCTGGAAATCAAATGGCAATACGAAACCCCACTAAAATTCGGTATAAAATTGGGTAATGCACACGGATGGAGAATTCCTGCGTCAGTACTGACACCCGTCGTGCTATTTTATAATTAACATTATCTCGATAAGTCATGATACAGAAAAGAAGGATTTGAGTTATAAATACGACAAACGGAACATATACGCTATCATTTGTGACACAAATATTCCGTAAGGTTTAATCCTGTCATGATGGTAAACGACAAACACCTGTCATCTTCTGATCTTATCACATTATCACAGTCTACGCCCTTGTTGTCATGAATACATGTGTCTATACATGTAGGTCTATAGGTCTATTTTGTTTGTTTGTTTCATGGTGTTTAACGCCGCTTTCAACAATATTTCAGTTATATCGTGTAGCTATTGATGTAGGAAACCACAGGAACCGGAGAAAATTACCGACCTGCTGCAAGTCACTGAAAAACTTTATCACATAATGTTGTGCACCTCGCACTGGTCGAGATTCGAACTCACAACATCAGTGGTGATAGGGACTGATTGCATACGTAGTTGTAAATCGAACTACTATACGATCACGGCCACGAAGGCCCTCAACAAATTGTGCAATCATCATTATAAAAATATATATAGATATAAGTCTTTTAAACAATCTCAACAGTGTTAGAATTACATTTTTGAGGTGACACATTAATTGACTACTCACGACAGAGATTCGAACCCACACCTTTGGTTTATATATATATAATTAAAAGTATAAATACATTATATTAATCAGCAATGGAATCAGAGTTGGAACTTATACAAACATGAAGATACTTTGTATAGCTATATATGGCCTACGACATGATAGTTTTTACACTGTTATGTAATTTATTTTATTACTAAAGCTGTGAGTTTAATTCTCACCCGTGTCCTCCTCCATAGTGGCGTGTACACATAATACAAGTTGACGTCAATACCTGTGATAGTCTGTGAGTTTCTCCTGGTAGACCCGTTACCTCCGCCATGTACAAAGGCTTGGATGTATTTTTTTCAATTTATATGCAAACACATACAAAATGAGAGGTCTGTTCTTGCGGCAAAACGTTTTGTAGTTATATTCTGAAGCTGTATTATTTAAGGTTAGTTATATTCTGAAGCTGTATTATTTAAGGTTAGTTATATTCTGAAGCTGTATTATTTAAGGTTAGTTATATTCTGAAGCTGTTTTATTTAAGGTTAGTTATATTCTGAAGCTGTATTATTTAAGGTTAATTATATTCTGAAGCTGTATTATTTAAGGTTAGTTATATTCTGAAGCTGTATTATTTAAGGTTAGTTATATTCTGAAGCTGTATTACTTAAAGTTAATTTATATTCTGAAGCTGTATTATTTAAGGTTAGTTATATTCTGAAGCTGTATTATTTAAGGTTAGTTATATTCTGAAGCTGTATTATTTAAGGTTAGTTATATTCTGAAGCTGTATTATTTAAGGTTAGTTATATTCTGAAGCTGTATTATTTAAGGTTAGTTATATTCTGAAGCTGTATTATTTAAGGTTAGTTATATCTGGCATAATGTAAAATATTCCGTATACTGTTTCCTTTGTTACGCTGTATGTCTGTCTGAGTGAATAAAGAACTTGTACTTAAACTAGAAATAATCATTGCCATCATGGAGTCATGTTCACCAAGAAAATCGTGTGAAGTTTACAAATGAATTGTCTGTTTATGAATATGTGGAAGCCACTTGCATAACCACAACATTTCACCAAAATAGGAAAACCTATAAAAGTAGTTTATTCCAGGCACTTTTAATTGTACCAAGAAACTAAAGTGAATGGCTGTGTATTTGTATATAACGGCTATCGATTCGGTCCTCCTCAACGATTTTAATATTTGATTTTAAAATTATTGTGGCAGTGGTATTTTTTTGTTTTTCATTTTATTAATTCTTTTTTCCACAAATTTCACAATTATCAAAATTATCAGAAATGACTTGGAGAAGTGATTTAATGTTTCCATTTTTTGTTTTTTTTTGTTTTTTTAATGAATCTAAACATTGTGCTAAAATATTGTTTCCTAGAGGATAAACACAGTTAATGGAAAACGTGTACATCTAAAGGACGCGAAAATGTTCTCTTTCAATGTACTATTTGAAGTATAAATCGCCAGGACATGTCTACATCAAATACACGCTCTGTGTTGAATGTTCACAGCTAATTGTGTGAGCATATTATGAAAAATACAATGGGAACAGCTAGTGATATTGACAGTTACTGTATGGATTGTTTGACAGTGCACAAAAGATAATATCAATGCATATTCTAATGTTACTTACTATGCAACGCCTCTGTCCTTTGGACACTATGCAATGTTTCCCAACCCCATCGATGGTATAATGGTTAGCGTGTACCCCTCCCCCCTTTTGAGTGCGTGGTAGATCGTGGGTTCGAGCCTAAATCGGGCTATACCAATAACTATATAATTGGTATGTGTTGCGTCATCGCAAAGCACGCAGCATTAAAGAGAAAGATCAAGGACTGGTTGTCTCGGAATCAGGATAATGAGTCCGAGTGGGGCGACATGTCTATCCACTCTCCGTTTTTTTCAGTCAATGGGTTTAAAAATCCAATACGCGTTCTAGTCTAGTAGAATGCGGACGTCATCATCTTGAAAATTAACATTGCTGTCGCTATGATACAGCTGACAAAATCCTGAGTTGGTGTTAAACAACAATCACTCACTCACTCCAATATTTGCGACAAGTTTGTTTTTCATACACGAGGCAATATATAGGTGAATTAAGAGCTTATGTTGTACAAAGCACTCTGATTCTACAAAAATGTTCTCTGAAACTGATATCATCAACATGCTCGAGTGTTTGATTGACAACATATTTGCTATGTTTGGTGGACGTGTTTTCCAAAAGAGAGTCGGCATATACATATGGGAACAAACTGTGCTCCTCTTCTCATCGACTTATTGCTTTATTCGTTTGAGGCAGACGTCATACAAGAACATCTAAAAAAAAGCTATTCCGGTCACTTAATTTCACGTTCAGCTATACAGACGATGTCCTTTTATTGAATAAGTCTAAGGTTGGTGATTTGTTGATCACATCTATCCCAAGTTGAAATCAAGGATACCACAGATACATCTAGGGCTGTTTCATACCTTGGCCTACACCCGGAAATTGACAATGAGGAGTGGTTAAGAACGAAACTTTACGACAAGAGATTATTTCGATTTTCCCATTGTGAAATTTCCATTTATATGTAACAACGTTCCAACAGCACTAGTATATGGAGTATATATCTATCAGTTGATACAATATTCCAGAGCTTGTAATTTCTATCACGATATTCCTTGATAGAGGGTTGCTGTTAACAAGAAATATACTGAACCAAGAGTTCCCATTGGATAAGTTGAAATCATCACTTCGAAAGTTGTACATGACTTGGTTAACCGCTATGGAATATTTGTGTCACAAATGACCATATGTATACTCCACTTGTCGTAAACACTTCCCGGTCCTTTCTTCATTATCACGACGAGTGCCACTAGTGGAGCAGGAACTGCTTATATTTCCGAAACACCCGAGTTCACAGCCGGTTTTTAGTGGGGTTCGAGTTACTCGATCTTTAGTTTTATGTGTATGTTTTGTAGATCGTGGTTTGTCCTTTAGTTTTTAGTGGGGTTCGAGTTACTCGATCTTTAGTTTTATGTGCATGCTTGTAGATCGTTGTTTCTCCTTTTGTCCTTTTTTGAGCCATTGTATTGTCTGTCCTTCCTCGATTTACGGATTCTGATTACCCCTTTGGTATTCTTAGCAACAGTTTATCTTGCCGATCGTTAATTAAACTTAACAGGAAGACAATTAGCTAGTTATATTTGTGTGTTATAATTAGCTTTAAGGTGGATAATATTATAATTATTTTCTATTATCTAGGACATCTGTCCAGCATTGCATACACCTATATAGTAATCAACCAAATTTGGATTTAATATTAGTGATAATGGTGTATTACTGTAAACGGTAAACTAAAATGTAAGTCAAATTGTGGGAAAGAAAAAAATGGTATTAAAATATAGATATAATTAAGTGCGAAAGATCCGTTTCTGGAATAACCTTCACCCGGTACGCTGAAAGATAAAGGATTTAGAAGCCAAATAAGGTCATGTGAAGCTTTAAGTTTGATACATCTAAAACTGACCACGTCACTGTGAATCTAATAATAGCGTCGTTGTCATTTGTGGAACATCTATTTAATGTAGACATTTCATGGCGATTCTTGCTTCCACGATGTCAAATAGTACATTGAAAGAGAAATTTTGCGTTTCCATTTGGTGTACACGTTCATCATTAACCTGTTTTACCTCTAGGGTACAGCACTTTTAGCGAAATTTGTATATTCATTACAAGAAAAAGATTGGAAACATCAAATCAGTTCTCCACGTCATTTCTGATAATTTTAATGATCGTGAAATTGGAAAAAGTATTTATAAAAAAAAACAACAAAAAAACAAATACCACACTGTCGGAACAATTCAAACGTCAAGGGGTTAAATCGAAGCACATGACACACAAACACATGACCTCTCGCTCACCGTTATTGGGTGCATGCATTCAGTTAAAAGTTACGAGCTTAAGCTGGCTTTAAGGACTCAAATCTCCCCTTTTAGTGAAATGATGCGGTCTTGCAAGTACTTTCTACATATTCATAAAAAGACAATATATTGGTAAACTTTACGATTTTCATCATGGGGAACATAACCTCAGGTTGAATGAATGGAAACAGTTTTCAACTTCAATTCCAGATGTAGGACTACGGGTTCTGTCTATGTTTTCCCTCTGTATATCTTGGTAAAACAACAATACCATTTTTTATTTCAGATGTAAAAACCCCTTATTGACCCTTTGACCGATAGAAGTGACAACAGTGACTCTCTCTCTCTCTCTTTCTGTTCTTTTCTTTTTTTTTACATTAGCCGCAAGAAAACGAAAGGTTATGTGTAGGAAACGATTGGCAATTGAAATGATACAAACATGAAACAAACTATCTTACAACGGAAATATTCCATATTTATTCGTTTTGTTTGTAGTTTAATTTTTTTGTTAGCATACTCCATAGCTTTAGTCAAATAAACGAGAAAAGGTTGCCTTTATACTTCTATTAAGCTTTACAATTCAGCTATCAAGGTGATATGATAAATGTTGTATCTGTGGATAATAATAAAAACATAATAAAAACACCAAGGTGATAGGATAAATGTTGTATCTGTGGATAATAATAAAAACATAATAAAAACGTAGATATCTAATTTAGTGCGCACGATACGCTTCTGAAATAACCTTCATCAGGTACGTTACTGAAATAACCTTCATCATGTACGTTACTGAAATAACCTTCATCATGTACGTTACTGAAATAACCTTCATCATCTACGTTACTGAAATAACCTTCATCATGTACGTTACTGAAATAACCTTCATCGTGTACGTTACTGAAATAACCTTCATCATGTACGTTACTGAAATAACCTTCATCATGTACGTTACTGAAATAACCTTCATCATGTACGTTACTGAAATAACCTTCATCATGTACGTTACTGAAATAACCTTCATCATGTACGTTACTGAAATAACCTTCATCATCTACGTTACTGAAATAACCTTCATCATGTACGTTACTGAAATAACCTTCATCATGTACGTTACTGAAATAACCT
>MJUT01055632.1:932143-971355 GCA_002080005.1 Gigantidas platifrons | reverse complement strand
ACTGAAATAACCTTCATCATGTACGTTACTGAAATAACCTTCATCATGTACGTTACTGAAATAACCTTCATCATGTACGTTACTGAAATAACCTTCATCATGTACGCTCAAAATAACCTTCATCATGTACGCTCAAAATCTACACGACACGCTTCTGAAATAACCTTCATCATGTACGCTCAAAATCGAAAGATTGAAAAGCATAATAATTTAAATTTTTAAGAGGAATATAACCAAAGGGTCTAAATAGTATAGGCACAATCGGCTAAGATAAAACTTCCTATACCATGTCGTACGTCTACGCGTTGACCTTCTTATCTGTCTGTATTAACGGTGGGGGAAACGAAACATTCTTTGTAGCTACTAATTTGCAATTGCAAACATAGTGGAAAAAAAGAAAAAAAAGCTAAAAGTATCTTAATACAGCTATAATCCATAGTTTTAGCAGAATAAAAGAGGGAGGGTACTGATTATATTTGCTAAGTTTTCCAATTTGCTATCACAATGATAAGATAACCCATGTATATGTATATACATCTTCCTATTATATGCCGTAGTGTTATCACGTTAGAGAAATGAGTAATGCCAGACTGATAACAACTGCTGCTAGTTATTTTTCAATCATTAAATTATTACTCATGTCTATTTATTTTGTCGAATTAATTCTAAGTATAATGAAAATGTAACAAGAACCATTTAGTTTCATATTTCTTAATTATTTTTTTTGGCAATTAAGCATATTTTATATGCTCATAATATATGCAATTTGGGATTGGATTTCATTTTTGGTGTTTTAACGCCACTTTCAGCAATATTTCAGCTATATCATGGCGACCAGTTTTAGTGATGGAAGAAGCCGGAGTATCCAAAGAGAACCACCAACTATGGGCAAGCAACTGGTAGACTTTATCACTTGCGGCTGCGAGTCGAGCGTACCCTTTTTTGTAATTTACAAAGCCGAGTGCAAACCCACGCCGTATTGGTGATAGGCTTACATCAGTTATTATATTCCAACTACCTAACTCATTGAGCCACCCGGGCCCTTAACTTGGGATTGGGCACAAGTTATGACAACAGTTATCTCAACTAAGAACCTCTTATGTATAGCGCATGTGTTGTGTAACTCTTGATTTATAGTATTGTTGAAAGGCAATGTATTTATGAGATTTACCTCTAACTAATCTGATATGTCCTCATCATGAATCACATTGCTTTTATCAATGCTTGGGTGCAGGCAAGTGGATATTAAAGGGTTCTTTCACAAGTCTATATAGGGGACAACGTTAACGTGAACGAGTGTGAGGAAGTCCGTTTCTTCTAGAGTGGAGCTCAGTGTAAAGAGGGTAGAACTTCTTACAGAAGAACAAGAAAAGCAAAATGAGGACACAACTATCTAAAAATAGCAAAGCAGGTAGCTAATAAACAAGCATACAATTTTCGAGAGGAAAACAAGAATTTCAATAGATGTGGCTCTTCATCACAGCAACGTTTTTATTTATCTGAATTTCTCAATGCACTTGAATGACAATGGACAATACTACAGGTGTTATTATTTGCTTGATGCTGTTTTTTTCCTGTTTGACCATAGCCTATTAATATAATACTATGATAATAAACACCTGGCTGTTTCTATAACTTGTAGCAGATAGGGGAAACCAGTACATGAAATACTATGTCTGTATTCTTGGCTGTTGTTATTTGTTTATTGCTGTTTTGTCCTGTTTGACCATAGCCTATCAATATACTACTATGATATCAAACACCTGGCTGTGTTTATATCTATTCATATATTATTGTACTCTTATTAAAAACAAACACTGGCTATTTAGACGATATGATTAACTACATAGGGGTATCCGGTGCATGTAATAAGCATAAACAAATAATACATCTGAATTGGTCTAATGGACACTGTTAATATATATATATACGTCTAAAATGGTTTGTAAAACAACACCAAGTACCCGAGACAAAGTGATAAAGAATTAAACACTTTGTTGAATGACAAAATGTTCGTCCCACCGAGAGACATTATCAATGTCTAATTAAATAAAATGTTGAACCAATATGGCAACTTTACACTTTCAAAAAAAGTTTTTGACGGTCAATGGATTTTTTTTTGGTGGGGTGGGGGGATAGATATATTGTCGGCCCCTTTATATAGAAATGAATGTGTCGTGTATCATATTTAACTAAAATAGATATCTGCCATGCTTATCACATACAGGACAGCAACTTGACATTGAGACCAATACTAATCATTCTGAAGTACATTCGTACATTTATTTGCAAATGAGTTGATGCATACAAATAAGATTCATTTATTGTTTAACTATCATGTCTGAATCAATGTGATCGAACTTACATAACTGTGAAGTGAAAGGTTATTCGAGCACGCTGGTAAAACATGTTCAATGACACAAAATACCACACTGTCAGTACATGTATCCTAAATCAAATAACAAAATCATAGAAAGAGGGAAAATCGTTAACACTAACTCATAAATACTTGAGTGTTCACTTTTCTGGCTTGTTCCAGGTACTCTAATAGTAGGAGTGGAATAGGGGTGTGTGTGGGGGTGTACAACTACATCAATTATTTGGCTATATGAAAATTGTTCATTAACATGAAGAACAAAAATATACCTCACTGTCGGAACAATTACAAAATCATATATCAGAATCGTAGGAGAGAGAAGTAATATCGTTACGTAACCACTAACACTCATACACATGACCGTTCACTTTCCAGGCTGTATACCGGCACTTCATAACAAGGGCAACTCAAAGCGTGGCATATCCCCTCAAAAATCAATAGGGTTCTAGATTCTCAGAAGTTCTAAGTATGTACCAAGTTTGGTCAAATTCCATTGAACGATGTTGATTTTAGGGTGTTCACAACGATGTTACGGAAGGACGGACTGTAGCGTTGCTATATCCCTTCGCAACTTCGTTGGCGAAGGGATAAAAAGTGTTGAGGAGAAAAGGGGACGCTAATTGTATCATGGACCCGAGCGTCCCCTCGTTGTGAAATGATGCGGTGATATAAATGTTTTCCTCATGTGAGTAAAAACCAACCCTCACACACAACCGACTGAACACGTACAAAGCTACAATAGTAACGTATTGGTTTAAATCTTGACAACTGATATCATACAGAGCCACATGATCAGACGTGTTTGATTAAATTCATAGAGGAACAGCGAATTATTATGAGTAATACGTCATGAAAACTATCTGGTGCAAAATCGTTGATCAGTTTGAAGTATAAGACATAAAAATAAGTGTTATATTATTAAAGTCATATTACACTTGTATTAAGACTGATTTTATGTTTCTGTGGACCATTAGAACTCGTATATTGAGTAACATTAATCACCATTAAGTATAAATAAGACTTGACGTTGGGATTGCAATGTCATGTTTAAAGCATGAATGTAATTATATTTGTTTTTTATTTGATGAGTGACGTCTTCGACTTGATTATGTCATAACATTTGAGATTTGTTAAATAAAAGTAATAATAGTATTGTGAGGTGATACTCTTTAGCTATAGCTTTCAATATGTTATGAGTAGCAAGTTATATAACCGTACCATGCTTGGTATTACGTAATACAGATTAATGCAATGCATTCAATCATGAACATTATGTCTTCGAATGAGTGAGTAATGGGATTATCACACTCCGGAAAATAAGTATTAAAACATAGGAAAAATCGAGAGTCGTATAACTTGCGAGTGTAATATTCGTAGAAGGGCAGTATATATCATCCTTCAACAATTGTCAATTTGGATGTGGCATGGCCATAGTAGAAGAAATAAAATAAATTCGAAAATTTCGTCTGGGTCTGTGTTATTATATTTTTTTTCTCGAAAAGCCAAAGTTCGGTTTCGATGTACGCTCATTTCAAATGGTCCCATTTGCTTCTTTTGAGACTTTTTATGTAGTCCAAATTTACGTTCTCTCTCTTGCTTTGTTTGTATCTTTGTGTTAGTTATAATGTTAGATTTGTTACAGCATCCCCTATATGTTCGGACTTTTTTTTTGTTTGGCTTGTAACAAGAGTAGCTCGGCGGATGCCATTAGTGGAGCAGGAACTCCTTATCTGTCCGAAGCACTTGAGTTCATCCCCTATTAATAGCACAGTTAATTTTACATAGGTTGTAGATTGTAGCTTATAGTCGGTTCTCTTTCATTTTGTTTAGCACTTGTATTATCTGTTCTTCGATATACTGCTTCTGAATACATCTTGATACTATCCCTACGTATTTTAAATTCCAGTTGTTATAAATACTGTTATAGTGACAGCTGGAACCTTTGAAGCGTAGTGAAAGCGGGAGGTTTGGCGCCTTAAAATCTGATTCAATCCACCATTTCTTTGTAAATTCCTGTACCAAGTCAGGGGCATTACGCCTTTCACAGTTTTCTGGTTGTTGATTGATTTTGTCTGTTTATATACTTATGAGTTTTGACTTTACCTTTGGAAGATTGTTTGGAGTTTGTTAATTTTGTTATTACCCTTATTCACTGTGGTATACTTCGCTACTGCAATAAACCCATTAAGTCTTATGAAATTCGCTGCCATGGTAACGTCTGGTATTCTTAAGTTGTGGTTTCTATTTTCCACTTTCCGTTCTGCTTCTAACATTATCATCAACATTACATATACACCATAACAACATAAAAGACACACATATTATATACCACCCAGCTTAGTTAACAGTAGATACGATCGTTCACCATGATTGAAAATTTCCTTGAGTTCTGTGAATGAAAGGTTGTTTGTATAGAGAAACACATCTGTTAGATATATTCACAAGAAACACTTGTTTTGCTTATTTGCGTAGTGAGCTTCTATTTGTATTATTTAATGTGAGAAACATAAAAGTGAAATTGTATCACACATACTGTAATGTAATTAGATATTCTATTTTATCCTGCATAGTTCCTGGGTGGCTCAATGAGTTAGGTAGCTGGATTACCTAATAATTCATACAAGCCTATCACCAATACGGCATGGGTTCGTGCCCGGCTTTGTAAATTACAAACAGGGTGCATTCGAGTCGCAGCCGCAAGTGATAAAATTTACCAGTTGCTTGCCCAGGGTCGGTGGGTTTTTTCCGGGTACTCCAGCTTCTTCCACTACTAAAACTCGTTGCCATGATATAGCTGACATATTGCTGAAAGTGGCGTTAAAACACCAAAAATCAATCATTTAGCCTGCACTGTTTCCTGGACAGTTATATTGCACTGACTGGACAATTTTTGTAATAACCGGTCACTGACCTAGATATAGGTTGTCTGGTATCTGCTTCATGTTGAAGGAGAGTTTGAATATAGCAAAGGGGTAATCCGAATAGGTATATCGAAGAAGAACAGACAACACAATATCCAAAAGAAAAAGTACAAAAAGACAAACAACGATCTACAAAGCATACACGTAAAACTATAGATCGAGAACGAAGGTGAGAATGAGTACTAGTATAATAGAGGACTTCATAAATAACACCATTTAGAAAGACACTTGTTTCTGCTGTTGCCTTGTTAGACATTATGTGAAAAGTGGGAATATACCAAAGGGATAATCAGAGCCAACAATACGAAGGATAAAAAACAATAGCAAAATAAAAGACAAAGATACAAAAAATGGCCCACAACACACTGCGCAAAAAACTTAAGATTGAGGAGCACCAACCACAAGTGTCACTTCTTTCTGTAGGACCTAATAGGCAAGAGTTCACTATAGCAATGGCTGTTAGTGTATCGTAACAAGGCACATATTCCATTTTCTCCATATTTACTTTAACTATCCGTCCTTCGCAGTGCCATATTTTGTATACACGATTTATTATTTGTAAATTGGACATTCCCATGAATAACACAATATTACCGTTAGAGGACAATCCGTCCAAAACAACAAACAACAAATTACGTATATCAATCAATGAACCTCAATTGAGCAAAACAATAATATATCAATATTACGAATCAGATATTCAGATTCAGTACTTTAACAGACATTTACATACAAATAAGAATAAGAAACATACAAGCAAACTAACTAACTAATTGATACATCATAATATCTATTATAATCCTTACATCGCAATAGCTAATGTTCAACATAAAATTGAATGAGTAACCAAGGTCATATGAACGAGACCACATCACCAATAGAATAAACATTGCAAATAACGAGGAAATGTGACATCTTTTTAATGTTGAAAATATTGGAATATGAATTCAAGAGAATTTAAACGTTTTAAATTACTTGTTTTCCAATCTGTTAACTAATGGTTTTTACCAGAAACTCATCATGCGTATTATGGAAAATACCTACATTTATATTTGAAATAACGACCGTTACAATGGACATATTCCATTATCTCTCTTTTTTACTTTAAATATCCGTCCTTCGCAGCGCCATATTTTATATACACGATTTTTTTGTTGTTGTAAATTTGACATTCCCATGAATAATACAATCTTACCGTTAAAGGATAATCAGTCCAAAATAACAAACAACAAACAACAAATTACTTATATCAATCAATGAACCTCAATTGAGAAAAACAATAATATATCAATATTGCGAATCAGATATTCAGATTCAGTACAAAGACATTTACATACAAATAAGAATGAGAAACAAACAAACAAACAAACAAACTAATACATCATAGTATCTATTATAATCCTTAACTAATTTTCAACATTAAATTGAATGAGTAATCAAAGGTCATATAAACGAGATGACAACACTAATGATGTTTATGTTTGTAATGAAATCCTCATGGCAAATAATGATGCAATTCGATATTTATGCATGACGAAAATATTTGAAAATGAAACCAAGTAACTTTAAACCTTCTTATCTTTTAACTAAGGGCGTGTATATAGTTTTTTTTTGCAATAACACATCGTGCGAACTTAATATGATAACTACGTTTCTATTCCAAATGACGAAGCAATTTAATGTGTATTGATGGCTATGACGTTAATACAATATAGGAAACTCAAACCCTTTGTATTTTATGGCTTTCTGATTTTTCGTCTTTACCTCCAGTTGTTTGAAGGAGGGCTCATTTCATAGGAACTGCTTGCCCTTCGCGGACGTATGAATTCAGCCCCTGTTTTCGGTGAGGTCATTGTTGTTCATCTTTTTAGTTTTCTGTGATGTGTGTGGTTTTTTTTTGTCTTCGTCCTGTGACTTGTGAACCCAATGTTGTCAGGTTCCTTGTATTGTCCATTCTTGATTGCCCCTTCAGTTTCGTTAGGTTCCTTGTATTGACCATTCTTGATTGCCCCTTCAGTTTCGTTTTTTAAACTATGTCCGTACCTGATGATGGTAATTCCAAAAGCACGTCGTAAGCACTAAATTAAATATCTGCGTTTTTATTAAAGCTCAAATTTGTAAATCTGTGAAGTAATATAACATGACGTCCAATGTCAATGATATCACGTTCATATATAAGACATCTTATTAATATTGAGACACGATGTTTCTGGAATATTAGTAATGATTCACGAAATATGATGACTTATCCTTGATAAATTGTAAATAAGTATAAGATACAGTACTATTGAAACAATAGAAGTTGTTTGATTATTGGAAATAACGGGTATCTTTTTACATGAGTACTCAGATGAATGCCGATGTGCGTAGCATGAAGACTGTCACCTGAGTACGAATTCAGAAAAAGAAATCCGTTATATCCAATACGGGAAGCTTCTTTTTTTCAATAATAATGTATCTAACTTCTATTATAATAGCATTGTTCAAAAAACAAATGGTATGACATTTAATCCAACTACAACTTTAAAATTGATTTAGTGATTTATATATCGATTGTGGATTTAAAAAAAAAATCATGAATTATTTATCCCGATATATTTTGTTAATTGCTAAAGTAAAATATAATACGGTAATTTATAAGAATAATGTTATTATTATCTTAAATGAATTAAAAAATCAAGTTATACTTATAAACATAGATCGTGTTATTGTCATTCGAGTGCGACTTTATAAAAAAAAATTCAAGATCAAACAATAACAGGTAACTGTTGTACACATGTAATTGTATGAACACGATGATGACTGACATATATTTGATTTGAAAACCGATTTCGCTCGTCAATTTGATTTAGAAAGGTTTCGTCAGTGGTTGAAAGACTGGTCATTTATCCACAGGTTTCTGGTACAGAATTGATTTGACGTTACACGACAATCGATCGTACAAACAAACACACGAATCGTCAGAAAAATGGCTTTCTTTACATTAAATGTATTTTGCAACCTGAAATTTGAAGAGAAATCAAAGTGACATAAAACATTTGTGGACACCATGAAAACACACGACATGATTATTTGTGTAATGAAGTCATAAGACACTTTCGTGGTGACGATGAAATACGATCGATATCTATTGATGTTTAAATTACTTGGAAGGCAAATTGAGTCTTAAAATCAAATAATATGAAGACTAATATCTTTGAAATTAGATAACATAACATCAAAAACCAAGGTTACAATGAATCACAGCTACAATGAGTATATAATACATCAGATTGACAACAAGACACGACTGTTGTTACATATTAGTAGTGATCAAACAAATATGATGATACCGGCTTGATGACTTGTGAAATAATCATACATAATGACAGGTGTTCGTTTTCATTCATTCATTCATTTTTATTCAGGCAAAACATCAAGCACATACATTTAAGCAAGAAATATTACAACAACATTACATTAAATAAAATAATTAGGTTTAAGAACAATGCATGACTGCCTTATAAACCCATAAAGCCCTGATGTTTATTTGTTCAATTGTTTTATATATTAATAAATGTGCAGTATTGTTGTCATTCGACACATTCATTCTGTTCGTTTTCTCAATCTGATTCAACCAAAATCTTCTATGATACTTGTTGTGTAAAACGTGATCCGAGCGGTTATGATCAAAAGAATCTGATGGCTAGAATTTGGAAAACAATGCACAAACATATACAATTTATTATCAACAGTCCATCATATGAATCAGCAATATTACAAAATAACAATCATAAATAAAAGTTAACTTCAGCTGGCAAAATAATAAAATATCGGGGAACCTGAGATATGTCAGAATTGCCCAACCCAGGAACAATAACTAAATATATCAACAATAAAGATTAGACAATTTAGCTATATTAAAACAGGAACATTTATCTCTGCTATAAATAATTTCTCTGGGACAAAAATCCCGGATTCTAAATATATAACTGGAAATATAGTAAAAGCTAAATTCACATTGGCAAAGTCGCGAATTTCATCGCTTAGTGACTCTATTTAATGATAATTTAGTTTAAACAATTAATGAACCAACCCAAATAAGTTCAATTTTGACTCAAATTCAATACCCGATTTGACAAAAGGATAGGAGAACGGAAAAATGCGTCCGAACTCAGGGGCAAACCAAACTTGCTTACCAGAAGAGTTTTCAACGAAAACGTTCAACGTAATCAATTGTTGTCATGTCAACTAGCATTCACAGTTTCCCGCAAAACTACTATTTCGCGGAATTATTACAAAATAGAGTAATCATTCATTTCTTAACGTACATCGTTTATATTTCATCTTAAATCAGTCAGAAATAAGCACGATCTTAATGCTTTATCACAAATAAAGGTTTGACTGAAACCAAGAAAAGATAACTCTGAACCGATAAATAAATAAAAGCAAAGTCACGATCTAGAACGGCACCGATTCAAGGACAACATCAAAATACGTCACTCTTATGCATTTAAATCGCCGTAAAGTAAGTTAATCTGACATAAAAGGTGTCTTAAACTACCCCTTTTTCATAAATATGCAAATAACACCAAATAGTATTTAATTACTGTAAAATAATTACCAAAGCCGTGACAGCCGTTGTATTTCTACAACAATACTGATACCATCACAATGTATGAGTGTTTGATTGACATCATATTTCATGGACTTGATTTTCAACAGATAGTCGTCCCTTCTGGCCAATCTGTTCTCTTATTCGTACTAGGCAGACTTATGTCAGACGAAAAGAAGGCATTCTGGTTCTTTAATTTCACACTCCTTTATCGAGTAGACGTTCTTTCACTAAATAATTATAGCTTGGTGGCTTTGTTCATCGTATCTATCCCCTTGACTTTGAAATAAGAGATAACATAGATACAGCTAGGTCTACTTCATACCTTCGAAATTAACTGTGTTGGCCGGTTAAGAAAGACAAAAGAGATGATTTGAATTTTTCCATTCCAAACTTTTCAGAGATACATAGCAATATTCAAGCAGCACCTGTATACGGCGTATATATATCTAAGTTGATCCTATATTCTAGAGCTTGTGGTTCCTCTGACGATTTCCGTGATACATGGTAGCTGCTAACAAAAGAGTTGCTGAACCAAGGTTTCATAGTGGTTAAGTTGACGTCATTCTAACAAGAGTAATACGACGGGTACCATTAGTGGACCAGGAACTACTTGTCCTTCTGTGTCTCCTGCAATTGCACACTTTTTAAATAGAGTTCTATTTCAATCTTTACTTTTTTGTGTAGTGTTTTGAAAATTACTGTTTTTTTCCCTTTTCCCCTCTCTCTTTTGACCATTGCATTTGTTTATCCTTCTTTGACGTACTGCCTCTGTTTATGCCTTTGGTATCTTTATTTTTTATCTTAAAATGTCTGGGACACTGAAGAAAGTAGAACGGATCTCTCCATAAGCCTATTGTTCGTGCTTGGGTACATTATATGGTAAGATATTGATGTTAATTAGTTGTTTCTTAAACATCAGTTTATATGCATGACGTTTGCGTTGTTTTGTATTAAACACCTTCAACTCCTTTGGTTTTTAATGAAATTATAATAATACACATTGTTAGGGTTAATAGGTAATAGTTATTGATTATTTATAATTAAATACTTGTATTATTTCTATACGTTTATAATTACAAAGCTATATGTATTGACGTCATCACAGATGAAATCCGAAAACAGATTACTGTAGATATAAACAAGATTGTGTTCAATTAATAAAACACAGATAATGTAAATTAAAAAGGAAACATCAAATTTTTATTTTCTTACAACATTGACTTCAAATTAGCAAATGTCTTGAATTCACATTTGGCGTTCAAGTGTTGCCAGTTTCTCTGGATTGTCCATATTTGTTTGCCCCTGCAGTACTATCTAACGTTTATTTACGATTTTCAGTACATAAATATAACGTACTTTCTCTTCTTATTACGTGTTCTAGCGAAGGTTCTTATGATTCAACCATGCACACCAGCTGGGCGCGTTTACGAATGCTTCATTGACTAGTCCAATCGATAAAAGGTGATATGTGTTGTCTTGTTATACGACGGAAATCCTGACCACGGACCTTGATGAATGACATAATACGTCATTTTGTTCGTGGTTCTATATTTTTAAGGTCGTGAAAACAATTTATTGCATTGTTGTCTTCTATGGATAACAAATATCACGATTAAACGTTAGAGAAAACCAAACGGCCAATCAAGAATAGAAATCAAGACATCCAAACAGCATTGGGCACGAACACATAACAGAGACAGGCAAGACAGAAAATATGCAGCACAAAACAACAACACAATAATGACTAACACGATATAATGCATTCAAACCAGACATTTATTTTTGGATAGAAATGGATAGAAGACATATGCGAAAGAGCAATTAGGAGAATAATTATCTTACAGTGCATAAGGACGATGAGTTCATGCACTGATATAATTATGGAGTATTTCCTAATTATACAAATCTAATTTACAGAACGTCTGGGGGATCAAGATTGTTATTCGTCTCAACTATGTTTACTATTCCATTTCTGTTCTATTTATAGTGCAACGACATGATTCAATTTATTTGTTAATTTGTAGGATATTTCTTACATCATAACAAATGTACCTTACAGTGTGAAATGTCCCAGTTCTAGATTTGGTAATCATTGGTTTCAAATAGAGGTCGGTATTGAAATAGAAAAAAAACCCGAAGGTTGTTATTTTTATGTAAATTGAATTAATCGCAAGCCCTATTTAGGAAGATCATTTAATCAATGACTTGCTTTCGAAACGGTTGAAAGATAAATAAATTCCGTGAGAATATTTCAAAGCACAACAAAATAAGAGTAGAGTTTGCAGATACCAACTTGGTACACAGAATCCGTAAATCGAAGAGCAGACGACACAATTACCAAATGAAAAAGGACAAACAATGAATTACAAAATATTACATATAAAACTAAAGATCGAGTAACATCGGAGGTGAACACAGGTGCTCCAAAATGGAAAGAGGTTCCTGTTCCACTAGTGATACCCGTTTGTAGGTTTGTTCAATACAACACAATGTCATAAAGACGCCCCACCTAGAGAACTAGCTCATTGTAATGAACTTTGACCATCTACTCAGTTCAGATTGTAGCATGCAATGAAGAGAGGGATTCGAATTAAAACATATATTTAGAGCAATGTAGTAAATTGAAACAGCATATCAGAGAATAAGAAAACCACACTTGCGCAGGTGTCCCAAAAATGGTAACCCTCGTTCTGTCATCATCGTATCTGTTAATAAGAACATAGCTGCATAATTCAGTTTAAAAAATGTCTCACCGTCAGAACAGTCCAATATCAAATCACAAAATCGTAGAAACATATAAAACAAAGCCGCACCCATAAGAAGAAGCGTATACAAGATCGCTCGCTTAACTCGGATACTACGGACACTTCAGTTAGGTAGGCTACAACTAGTGTTATGTGCGCAGCCTCACCTCTTTGTAAAATGAGGAATCCGTGTAAAAATAATGATTCATGCATTTAAATAAAGACGTGTGACAGCTGTCCCATGCAAATCATTCAGGACCTGGAAATCCAACTTTATAATTATGCTGTGGGTTCTTCTGTTCAACCAGCTAAGCTCATAAATCATTATAAGTGTTATTAGTATTGGTAGAATTGTTAACCATCGCAGTTGTAACATTCTTTTCATATCGAAACCACTAGTGACGCAGTCGTGTCATCTGATGTAGACATATTCTAGTATGACGCATTGATTTTATGTATCTGCTAACATGTTACATATGTCTTACATCAAGACAGATGTACGTCACAGTATGATGTGTCCTAGTTGTACATCATGTACTGAGAGGGAGAACAATGGTGGTTTGTATTGTACTAGTAAACGACTAACACGTTACATATATCTTCCATCACGACAGATGTACTTCACAGTGTGCTATGTCCCAGCTGTCGATCTTGTACAGAGAGCTCAACAATTGAGGTTTGTATTTGACTAGTAAACGATTACCGTGTTACATGTGTCTTACATCACGTATGCTATGTCCCAGTTGTAGAACATGTACAGAGAGGTCACCAATTGAGATTTGTATATGACTAGTAAACGACTAACACGTTACATGTGTCTTACATCACGACAAATGTACCTCACAAAATGTCGCAGTTGTAGATCTTGTAAAGAGAGGTCAACAATGGAGGTTTGTATTGTACTAGTAAACACCTGGCTATGACGTGCTTGACTTAAAGTCTAGACTCGATGTTGCTGATATTGGTGGAACTATTGAACATCAATGTGCACACCCCTTTTCATATTTGAGCATTTGAGGATATATTTTATTGGTGTCTTCCCTACTTTAAGAAATACACCGATAAAGAAGAAAGGACATTGATCTAACTGAATATGAGAGACTATACACTTTCACATGTAGACAGCACTTAAAATAAAAGAACAACTTTGTCAATGCAGTTCTATATTTTGAAGTCGCAATAGGTGTTTTTTAGTAATGAGCATACCTAAGACCATAAAACGGGTGTGTAGAGTTGCATCACGACTGAATTTGTTTATATGTAAATAAAAACACGGAAGTTTAAGGAGAAAACCACAGACATGTAAGGATCTTACAAACGTTTCCACAAATGGGCTTCAATTACACATTGCCACAGTGGAAATTGGAATCATGAAATTAGTTGACACGCAATGCAAAGCAATATGATGTAAATACACGATGGAACTTACAAAATAACAAGATGGGCTCCACCTACGAAGCAGAAACTGCTCACTCTTCCGGAGCACCTTGGTTAGCCCCTAATTTTTAGTGGGTTTCATTATTTTTCCCTTTGTCTTTTTTTATTTTGTCCATTATGCTGTCTGTCATTCTTCGATTTACGGTTTCTGATTACACTCTTTGTATCCTCAACCTTTCTTGCAATGCTACATATGTTATATGTCACTAGTGGAGAAGGAACAGCTTTTCTTGCAATGCTACATATGTTATATGTCACTAGTGGAGAAGGAACTGCTTTTCCTACCGGGACACCTGAGTTCACCCGCTGTTTTTAGTGGGGTTCGTGTTACTCGATCTTTAGTTTTATATGTATATTGTGTAGATCATTGTTTGTCCTTTTTCTTTTGGCCATTGTGTTGTCCGTTCTTCTGCGATATAAGGATTCTGATTACCCCTTTGGTATCTTGAAACTCTTCTTATATAGTAAGATATTTACTGTAAGCACAGTAATGTTATTTCTGATTATTGTTTTCCTTTCCAATAATAAATTGACATAATGTTTATTTTCAGTTACATGTTCAACTTTTTGTATAACACCATTAATATTACAAAGGAAATAAAAAGTATCAAAATCTACAATATGTTTGTTGATCTTCTTGGACTTTTCGTTCGTCTTTGTATCGTTACTCATCGCTCGAACATTTTATCGGAGGATGCAAGCTATCATTATCTCATTTTTCCTTATTTGATGATTGATCTGATAACAAATGTCTACGTTTATTTCTCGTCTACATTTGATCTCTGAAGATGTTTTATGGAACAATACATGATGTGGTTCGTTGTCTATGATAACATCACTGTTACAGTGTTCATTTCCTATTCACTAAAAGTACGTGTCTAGTATATTGTAAATAAAGCTCTCGCATTATCGCTGATAATCCAATCTGAGACTGGTTGCAGTTTATTTTTGTTTTAAAGTCATTAAAAAAACTAAAACAAAAACAAAACAGTTAGGAGTTAGGATTATAGCATTTAATTATAGCATTTAACGCCATCTTCATTAATGTTTCAGTTTTATCGCGGGGGTCAGATTAATTTGTAAAGGAAACCGGAGTGTCCAGAGAAGACCGCCGATCTGCAAGAAAATAAAGGGAATACAGGAAAAATTAAACTGACAAGAAAACACATACCGACACGTATTTCTCTGATTCAGTTTATATATCTTTATATAAATTTAAAGTAAGAGATACATTAATTAAGTAAAACATAGCGCAAGCTAAAATGAAAATAAACAGATATATTAACTTTTCGGTCATATGTCTTTACAAACAGGTTAATATTGTTGGGTATGCTAAATGCTCCATGAAACCTCTTTCCAGAATATTTACAACCAATATATTACAGTTTAAAACAATGTTTCAGAGTTTCTCATAGCGACAATCCCGTTCTACAATCTTCTTTCTTTATTGATCATTATATTTTAAACTGGCGCAAAACGATATTTGCCACATGTGGAACAGGAACTGCTAACCCACTCGGAACGAATTAGTCCATCCCCGACATTCAGTTGGGTTCTGTGTCCTAATTCATTTAACTTTCTATTTAGTGTTCTGGAGACAATTGTTTGTCTTTTTGCCTATATTCGTCTAGCTATTTTGGTCATTGCATCGTTTGTCCTTCATTTCTGATCATGCGTATCTTTATGCTGTACTCAGCACTTCATACCAATATTATTTTGTTATGATTCTGTTCTATCCGATTACACTCGTTCTTGCTGTAAATTGAAATCAGATTCACCTTTAAATGGCTTTATTAATTAATTATAAAATAAATATGAGACGATTAATGAATTTTCAATAGTATTAAAAGTGTAGTAGACTTCAATTGATGGTATGTAGAATAATTAAGGGTAATAACAAAATTACCGAACACAGAGCAATCTTCCAAAGGGAAATTCAAAACTCATAAATCAATAAACAGACAAAATCAGTCAACAACCGTGAAACTGGAAAACCGCAATTAACCCGAGGCAAATATCACAAAATGTCAAATAAACACATGGAGGATGCACGTTTTCCAACACTTCCATTTCTTCAAATAATTAGTATCTTGATAAAAAGACAACAAATCATGGATCTCATGTCTTTGAAATCTGCAAATAAGTTACTTTAAGTTGTTTTAGACACTGTGATGAGTAAAAACAAAATCAAATACCCCTATTATACATATATAATCTCTCAATTTCCAGCCTTCTCGAGGACCTGAGTTCTTTCCCGTTTTTGGTGGATCCGTGTTGCTCATAATTTTGTTTTCTGTGCTGTGTTATCCTTTTTCATTTTGTTTGACTTTGTCCAGTGCATCTGGATTGTCCATTCTTGTTTGCCCCTTCGGTTGTCTCTAGCGTTTATTCCCAATGCAGTGGGGATGTTAATCTAATTGTATTGGCCTAAACCTAAACTGAAATGACTAACGAATACGGATGTCGAACAAATTTAATACAACATGTGCAACGAAGATGAACAACTATAACAGAAGCTTTCCGTTACAGATTACATAACTAAATTACTTAGATATCTCAATCAAAATTAGACCATCATTTCTCTGTTGACCTACAAAAATGTAATTTATAAGTCAAGAGTACGACATTGACCCTTCTATATTTAACAGGTATTGTTCTTTCTTGGTATGAACTTCCTTAATATAAAACTGATACAAGCTATAAATAACGTTGTGTAAATAAATGTACTATTTAATAGATTACCACATGGCAAACTCATTTATTCTGATGTTAAACAGATTTTAACATTTCAATGTTATAATGTATTTTGGCTATTTCTGTATCTCATTCGTGACATCTCTGCTGTTATCTGCGTGACGAATTAAGATTGTAATATTTCATTTTTTATGTTGCCATAGTATTTCCTGATTTTTACATCATGATCTATTTCAAATAACAAAGAAATTAAGTTTGTTTTATGTAATCTTAATCTTATTAGTTTTTTAATAAATGTATAAAACTTAACATCTAGCATTAAGATAAGTAATCCATCAGGAAATCGTTTTGTTTGAAAACAATGTTGAATTTGAGGTGCCCTAAGAGCCCGGGTGGCTCAATGAGTCATATAGTTGGATTACCTAACAACTCATACAAGCCTATCACCAATACGGCGTGGGTTCCCGCCCGGCTTTGTAAACTACAAAAAAAGGATGCACTCGACTCACAGCCGCAAGGGATAAAGTTTACAAGTTGCTTGCCCATGGTCAGTTGTTCTCTCCGGGTACTCTGGCTTCTTCCACCACTACAACTGGTCGTCAAGATATAGCTGAAATATTACCGAAAGTGGCGTTAAACAACAAACATCAATCAATCGATTATTGAGGTGCCCTGTCTAATTTCAGATATGTATCCACCATTAGTTTGTAAAACCCATCTTCCTTATTCGACATCGACAGTCGTAGTCGTGATCGTCTGGTAGTTGGATTCACAACTACCCGTTCAATCAATGCCTATCACCACTTAAGTTGTGACTTCGAATACCGCTCATGGCGAGGTGTACTCGATGCAACTTTATTTGGTAAGATGTGTCAGTGATTTGCGGTAGGTTGGTGTAATAGTTTGTAGATCATTGTTTATCCGTTTGTCCTTTTCTCATGACCATTGGAGTTTATGTCCCTCTTAGATTGACAGACACTGGGTACCGTTTAATATCTTTAATCTTTGCTTCACTTAATTTAGTATATTGTTATGTAATACCTCAGTGTACACGACACGTGTCTGTATAACATTCATCAGGTATGATTATAGTCAAAAGATTGGAAAGTCATACTTTGTACAGCAACAAGGCGTACAAATACTCATCGTGATAAATTGTATGTAAATTGTATTAATTTGCACACATTTTGTGTATTTTGCACTAAGTAAACACAATAAACAGCAGCTTGTGTGAGATGTGTCTAACTTTATAGCTTTGAACGCGTTTAATATGAACTACAGCCCTCGTTAAGTGTGTAAACCAATTGTTATGGTGATGGAATGCTTAACAAGTTTTGCCACTATTTAATAATAAACCTATTTTTGTTATATTAACATTTTTTTTTTACATATTTTTTTTTTCGTCCATATACCAAACAATGACACGTAATTTTTGTTGGCAAAATTTGTTAAAATAGAAAGTACAGTTAGCAGCACAAACATGACAACTTTGATCACAAACAACCGACCAACTTAACAACAAAACGATAAAATTTTATAGTCTTCCCTAGTTGTTTTCGTCTTGTAACATAACAAACAAAATACCAGAATAAACCTTGACAACCCAGGTTTTTCGTTGCTTTTCCGTTATTCATTTCCGATATTGAAAACAGGAAAGCTGTAACGCACATTGCTAGAAGTAATTAGTGACAGTATCTAGTTGTACAATAAGAAGTTAATTGGTATATCATCCATTTGATATAGTAAATATCCTTGTAAAAACAGAACGTTATCAGGAAATATAATCTAATCTTATTGACAAGTATTAATATGTAGAATGTCGCTCCTTCCTATTGAAATAAAAGTAAGGGTTAAAATAACATGATGAATGTAATCGCAGGAGTTAAATCTAAACTAATCAAAAGTCTCCTTGTGAATTGTTTTTCTAGACGGTATATTTATTGTCTCGCCTCCTCTCGCCTACCACTGATAATAAATTGATTTCCTCTTTGAATGTACAATGTATTTTGATATAGAAGCATCTATTGAAATAACGGGACAATATTCATGATCACCAAACAAATAAAACATTGATATCTGCTCTTCTTGGAGCAACTGCAACAGTTCTGGATTGACGAAAAATGGGACCCTGTGCAAGCTAAGTAGTGGGACCCCTTACATGGGCCCTGGGGGAGGTAGATCCGATAGGTCTACACAGGCTAACTCCCACAGACTATCAACTCTATTATTAGGAAGATGACCCCCCCCCCCCAGCCACTGGCCAACTGTGTTTCAGCACAATGGTAAATCTGGCTTTGAACCGCAATGGTATTGCAATGGTTAGAGTGCATGGTTAGAGCATTGTTTGAGTCAAGATAACGTCTATAACTTTACCGTGTTTCCCATCATCTCATTGAAACGTAACTTCTTCTCCTCATGTTATAGCTGGAAAAACTCTACGACAAACGTGATGATTTCACTTTTCCAATCGTCAACTTACCTCTCATCTATAGACATATTATATAAAGCTTGTTCCCAGTAGATTTATATTATGGATAGCGCCAAGCCGCTTACGTAATTGCTGTTCAAGCAAGTCTACTGTATTCCTTCCTAGCTTGAAGACTTCGTTGCAAAGATTCAACGGTTCAACGGTCGTCATCACGATCTGGTTGACAGTTACGAAATATCTATATCTCAAATGACAGTGGAACGTGTACTTCTTACGCAGATTTGTTTTTCTTTCCTGTATCACTGCCCTGAATTTTAGCGACTTGATTGTATATATGAGTAACACGACAGGTTTCTTAATAGAAGCAGGAACTGTTTACCCTTCGTGAACACCTGAGTTCATGCCGCTTTTCTATGTGGTCTGTGTTGCCTATCTTTTTAGATTTTCGTGTTGTCCTATGAAGTGTCTTTACGTTTAAAGTTATGTATGCAGTCTGTTACGATCTCCGCATAAACCCCATGTTCGATTCGTCATTACCCCAGTTGTTTGTAGGAGGGCTCATGTCTTATATAAGCTATGTGTGTTTGTATATGCGCATAGTTGTGTCCAACGCAGATTGTGTTGTGTTTTTGTTTTGTTTTTCTTCGTTTTGTGTACCTTATTTTACTTTTATCTTCTTCTGTTATTTGTGTTTGCCAGTTTGTGGTGGTGACCAACATGGTGTTGACTATATGAGTAACATGGTGGGTGCATTATAATAGGCAGGAACTGATTACCCTTCGCGAGCACCAGGGTTCCTCATCTTTTTAGTTTTCTGCGTTATTTCTTTTTTGTTTGCTGTTGTTTGTCTTCGTTCTGTCTCTTGTGCGTCCAATGTTGCCAGTGTTTCTAGATTGTCCATTCTTGTTTTGTTTGTCTTCGTTCTGTCTCTTGTGCGTCCAATGTTGCCAGTGTTTCTAGATTGTCCATTCTTGTGTTGTTTGTCTTCGTTCTATCTCTTGTGCGTCCAATGTTGCCAGTGTTTCTAGATTGTCCATTCTTGATTTGTCATTCTGTTTTTCTCTAACGTGTATTGCCTCAGTTTCAGCGATTTTCTGGTTTAATTTTCAGAATGTTCTGACGGTGTGGTATTTTATATTCTCTATTTTATCACATGAGTATCACAACACTCAGTCACTTATTCACTCATCTTTGCAGAAGCATTTGCGCTCGTATATGTTATCACAATGTATGAATTAATATATTCTAACTCATACACTGACATTGTCTTGTAATGCATAAAAGGGAATCGTATACTTTACAAGAATCATACTTTATCGTTAGATAAGGACACATTACTCCACGACGCTAACCTTAGATCAAATCACTCTGCATCAAAGATATAATCTTGGTACAAGTCAATAAAAGATATGTTATGGTGCATCCGAATTCCTGTATATGATTTCCATTTGTTTTTAAGAACTTGACATGAATCAATTGTCGATAATAGCATTGATAACTATTGTAGTGCAAGTCAACACAGATATTTATTACTGCATTAACTTAATAGATGATATTGTCAATATAAAGTCAGAACTTTACACAATATTTCACCTATGGCGTAACAATCAGTATTATATGGGAGATAATCATAGGACATTGACAAATCTAATTACACAGTCAATCGTAACAACACGTACTATTCAGGACTTAACGAACGTCCACTAACACCACCATGTACAATAAAACTGTATCCAAAATTAGTTCAATATATACTGCACATACTAGTGGCTGCATGGTGGACTCGGGGAAATATTTATGGAATTATTTAAGAGTTCTCAACCAAAACTTGTGCCTAATAAACGTTAGATTTGATTTGATTTATTGTGCTTAACGCCACTTTCAGCAATATGTCAGCTATATCATGGCGACCAGTTTTAGTGGTGGAAGAAGCCGGAGTACCCGACGAGAACCACCGGCCTTGAGCAAACAACTGGTAAACTGTATCACTTGCGGCTGTGAGTCAACTGCATCCTTTTTTGTAATGTACAAAGCCGGGCGCGAACCCACGCTGTATTGTTGATAGGCTTACATGAGTGTTAGGTAATCCAACTACCTAACTCATTGAGCCACCCGGGCCCTTACATGTACGTTAGAGAAAATCGAATGAACAATCGACAGCAATAAACATAGGCAATGACATTTTTGGCATACGAGACACTGGACTAAGACAAAGCAAAGCATAGCTTAGCACAAGAAACTGAAAAGATGAATGCAACACGGCCCCATAGGAAAACCTATGATGAACCCAGGTACTCCATGGTAAGCACATCCTTCTACTTAAAGCACACGTGCCATGTTACTAATATAGAAAGGTCCGGGAAAAGTCTTATACGAAAGGTTTGCATTTGAACTTGAATATTTGGTGTGTAACGCCACTGTCAGCAATATTTCAGCTATATATGGTGACCAGTTTTAGTGGCGGATGAGGCCGGAGAGAACCACCGATCCTGGGCAAGCAACTGGTAAACTTTATCACTTGCAGCTTTGAGTCGAGTGCACCATTTTTGTAATTTACAAAGCTGGGCGCGAACCCACGCCGTATTGATGATAGGCTTGTATGAGTTGTTAGATCCAACGACCTAACTCATTGAAACACCCGGGTCCCGAATTGGTTCAAGATAACACAGGGGTAACCATAATTAATAAATCGAAGAAGGACAGACAACACAATGGTCAAAAGAACAGGACAAACAGCGATCTACAAAACATACATATAAAACTGAAGATCGTGTAACACGAAACACTAAATGCCGGAGGTGTGGGGTACATCATTTTGTTCTTTTCAATGGGAATATCAACATCAAGTAAGGTGTAATAACTTAAATCTTACATCCTATTTATACTTGATCTAAATGTTTAAGTACCGTTATCTATAGATACTAAATACCATTTTTTTCACGATAATACATAAGTTTTAATGATGGATCAAGATAAAAAAAAGTTATATGGATAAAGGGTGCGGTAAATTTGAATGTCAACTGTATTTAGAATAGTAAGATCAATAGCAAGGTACTATTTTATATTGTTGTGGGTGGTCAGAAGTTGGTTCATTAACAAAATCCAATGAAAGGAATTTATTGGCTGCGGGGTTCCCATAGGTTCTGGTGGACGAATCAAATAACTTATCTATATGGAAACAGGAGTAAGCGTTTCTCGATTTTAATATTTTCTTTATTTTTGGTGTTTTAACGCCACTTTCAGCAATAATTCATCTATATCTTGGCGACCAGATTTAGCCGTAGAAGAAGTCGAAGTACCCGGAGATAACCACCGACCATGGGCAAGCAACTGGTAAACTTCATCACTTGCAGCTGCGAGTCGAGTGCACCCTTTTTGTAATTTACAAAGCCGGGCGCGAACCCACGTCGGATTGGTGATAGGCTTGTATGAGTTGCTAGGTAATCCAACTGCCTAACTCATTGAGCCACCCGGGCCCCAAACGTTTCTCGTGTTTTATCCTTACTCATAAAGGAATACTTTAAAAAAAAATCTGCTAATGAGGACGTGTTGGAGTTTTCGTTGATGGGCGCCTATCACCTAATACTTTCCAACCTTATTGATATACGTGGCTATCAAAACATTCGATCTTAATGTCATTCAAATACACCCGCCAAAAGATCCAATTCTTCACTATTTATTGCTTAACATTTGAATACGTTATGAATGTAAATGACATACTGCTGACATATACAATAAATATATAAATAGATAAAGTATATTCGACTATCAAAACTGTTGTCTACAGTTTACCTCCCCCGCACACGTGTACTTCACTATGACAAGTCTAAATATACAAAAATATAATCTAAAACCGTCAATCGAAGAACGACAGACAATGTAATTTCCTAAAGAAAAAGGAAAAATGGAGAAACAATGATCTCCAAGGCACTACACAGCGTGGCATTATTTGTTTGTTTCCCCAATTTATTAGCTGTAGCAATTTAGATTAGATTAAGACATTTGATATTCATGAATTATCTTTTGTAGTCAGATCGATATTGGCCAAATTTATTATTAGGCCATGATATTTACAACATAATATGAATGGGGGAAAATCCTGTCACCACTTAATGCTAAGAATCGAATATGCATATGGCAGTAACATGGAATAATGGCCGATTTATTAAAAGTGAAAACACAAGTTCTTTGAGGAAAGAAAGCATCATCAATAAGTCTTTGGGGAACTTAATTACAAAAACGTTACAATTTGCCAGGAGCTATATTCGAAATTACAAAGCTAATATTCAAATACGGCTTTAATGTTATCGCGGCAACAGCTATCCCGGTTGGCAAACAACTGTTTGTAGATACCAAAGGGGGTAAGCAGACGCCGTAAGTCAAACTACAGGCTCACATGAGCCTGCATCGCTCACCTGATGTGAAAAGCTACCGGACGACAAATGACGGACGACGGACGCCAAGTGATGGCAAAAGCTCACATTGCCTTTGTCAATGACAGACAATCCAATGACAAAAAGAAAAAGGACACACATAGATCTACAAAGCACTATTCGGAACACTAAGGATTGGGTAACACGAACCCCTCTGGTCTCTTGTATTACACGTGTTTATTGTTAGACCGACATGGCGAACGCATTAATAGATAAAATTATTCATGTTTCATATCGTGTGTAAAACAAAACTAGATTGTCAGCAGCTAGACGAACGATTGATCAGATTTACACATGTGTATAATAATCCCTAATTATAGATACACGAATTCATCCCTCTAATTGTTTTATATCTGTGTTAGGACGATAATTACGTCTTTGCATAACAGAAAACGATTTGTATTTACGGTTAGATATTTTTCTATGCGATGGCTACTTTATTACTGATTGGCACTGGAATAAACTGTAGCACTGTGTTGCACGTCACTTTAGTTTTCTGTATTTTTATATATTGTCTTAGTCTTTGCTGCATGTCTCTCTGGATTTTCTATTTGTATTGTCTCTTCGGTTTTCTCTAACATTTATTTCAAATATGCCTGCCTTTCTGATCACAAGCATCCACATCATTTTGAAGTCTAATTTATGCTAAAGATAAACTGTAAATAATAGAAACAATCTGAAAATTGGTAACATTTCATTGCACAAAGTAAGTAAAAATAGTTCGTTGGTCGTAAACACTAATATTCAACATAATTAAAAGGCAACGGTGGTTCAATTGTAAGCGTTCTCGCCTCGTGTGTGGTAGGTCGTATGTTTGTGCCCGCGGTCAAGACAAACAATAGACTATAGAATTGGTATTTGTTGCTTCTCTGATTAAGGAGGAACAGAAAAGACAGGTTGACACGGAATCATAATAATCTGTCTGAGTGGAACATGTTTACCCACGGACTAGCTGTTGCTTCAATTAGCTAGTATTTTAAAAGTCCAGCAACCTCGACTTCATTTCATTGAATATAACTTGTTTTCGTCATGATGTAGCTTAGCATCGCTCATTTGGCATCAAAAAACAAAATTACTCATTCACTCAACTTATCATGTATCAAAATAGCGAATGTATCTTATATGCCATTACTGATTGAACGTTGATGATAAACCTCGAGACCTTGTTTACAACTTACTAACTCTACCATCAGCTGATAAAATAGCATGGAACACATTCAGAGATAAATGACATCATGATTGATATATTGATAGTTATATAAATATAAAACAGTGTAATACTACAGACTTGTCAGACGATGATTATATAGTCGGCCAGACAATGTGATAATTGGATTACACAAAGGGGAGGTAATACATAATTAGGTACATAATCTTACATAAAATATACAACATCAACACTTGTTCCTCTGTCTGTGTTACTTTGTTGATGGTTCAGTTGTCTAGAAGATGTTAATTTATTCTTACAGAAAATGAAGCCCATCATTGCAAGAAAATTGGTTACAGACTTCCTAATTACGGAATTGTATCTGAAAATAAAATGACTCCTTTGATTGACAAGCTTGCACATGAATTACTGTATATATTTGAACATCGCCACTTGTTATGCAGTGTTCTTATCGAAAGGCAATGAAAGTGATTGCTCTTGCTTTAATGTTTGATGGGGTATCAAGTAGTGGAGCAGGAACTGCTTACTCTTCTGGAACACATGAGTTCATCCCCAGTTTTAGTGGGGTTCCTGTTAGTCGATCTTTAGTTTTATATGTATCTTTGTTTTGTAGATCGTTGTTTTTCGTTTTGTACTTTTTCTTTTGGCCATTGCGTTGTTTGTCCTTCGATATACGGTTTCTGATTACCTCCCTTTGGTATCTTCTGTGTTTGTCTGTTCTGTGATATACGGTTTCTGATTACCTCCCTTTGGTATCTTCTGTGTTTGTCTGTTCTGTGATATACGGTTTCTGATTACCTCTTTGGTATCTTCTGTGTTTGTCTGTTCTGTGATATACGGTTTCTGATTACCTCTTTGGTATCTCCAAACTCTTCTTATTCCTATGTAAATACGATTTTTCGATAAGATTTTGGAACTATTCTGACAGTGTGAAATATATTTTTGTTTTTCAGTTTACATTCTAACTAATTGATAATATATCATCACTTTGACTGGCACAAGGTAGGCGTTGGAACCACACTATTCATATATTTCCTTAGTTCCTACATATTTACTTATGATAATATAGCAAAATTATCTTTATGAATTTTATTTTCCTCTACGTTTATTTTATCAATGTACAAATGTCAAATATTACGAAATAATATTAGATCAAATAGGCGGACAGCTACAATAACAAAAACAATCGTATATATGAATAAACATTATAAACATACAAGATAAAGCGGAACTAGAAATAACCAAAAATATGAATACATGGGTGTCATGAATTTTTTCCTCTTTCTATCGGCATCTGTCTTGTCTGTTCTACGTTTAATTACCTCTTCAGGTTACCCCTTTTATCATGTTCAAATTGTTCGTCAGGTGAACAACAAACAGGACGTACGTTAAGTGAACGTCATTATAAAATTGGACAACTATGGTCCATAAAGTGCATGCTATCTATGACACCATATATTTGACAAGATGAACAAGATGAAGCAAGATATACTTAATGTAATCGTTGTTTCAATCCTAAAATATACAATTACATTGCAACGCTATGATATGGTATAATTTGCATATTTGTTTCATTGGTTTCATTTGCTTCTTTGATCATAAGTTTTACGGTGTAAGCACCAAGAATACAAGACTATAAACATGTTTTTTTTTAATTTATTGAAATCATTTTATTTTGCCGAATTAATGAAATTATTTGTTCTTTATGTTTTATTATTGAAATCACATGTTTTGTGGAATAAAATGTGAAGTGATGTTTTAATACTGGCATCCACTAGAAAATGCATTGACTGCCATTAATAAAAAAAAAATATATGAAACTGAATTATAATTTACATAAATAGTATTTCTTAGAATACCAGTCTAAGCATTTGTTACCGTTCTTGGTCACGGAATATGTATCGTCATAGCTATTGCTGGAATTTTGTTTTGCCTTTTTGGAATATTTTTTTCATTTTAACGTCAAATAAAGGTTTGAGAATAACAAAGGGATAATAAAAAATAGTCAATCCAGAGAAACTTGCAACATACAAGACGAAGCGAGCAAAAAAAAATTGCAAATAAAATAATCGTAAATTGTACAAATCCTTGACTTTTAAATAATTATTTATTATTCTGTTGGATGTTCTTCTAATCTTTATGGGTTTTTGCACATGGTTTCAAAAACAACATTCATTTAGTATAGAAATAGCATTCCGTATACATAGTACAAAACCAGTGAAATAAATAAAACTAAATGCATAAACGAAAAGGCAGGACAATACCAACTTGATAAACACATTTAGTAAAACATATATTTCGCTTGTTGAAGGCAATAACTGCTATTTTTTTTGTATGTGCTACATTACTGAGTTGAACGTTGATGATTAACCTCGAGTCCCTGTTTACAACTTACTAACTCTTTCATCAGCCGATAAGGTAACATGTGGAATCAATTTAGAGATACATGGAATCATGATTGATATATTGACAGTTCTATAAATACAACACAATGTAATACTACAGACTTACCAGACGAATATTATATAGTCGTCCAGACAATCTAATGATTGGATTATACAAAAGGGTGGTAATAAATAATTAGGTACATGATCTTACATAACATATACAATATAAACGCTTGTTCCTCTGTCGGCGTTACTTTGTAGGATCGTTCACTTGTCTAGGAGATGTCAATCTAATCTTACAGAAATAATACCCATCGTTTATAGCTAATTAGTTACAAATCTCATAATTTCGGTATTGTAAAATGAAAATAAAATGACTTCTTTGATTCACAAGCTGCTACATGAATTACTATGATATATAGAAAATACGTTTCGGTTCGATAAATTACTATAACATTGAATCTCTTTACTGAAATGTTAATACTAAGAAGAGTTTGAAGATATAAAAGGAATAACCAGAATCAGTAAATCGAAGGACAGATAACACAATGACCAATAGAAAAAGAAGACAAACAATGATCTCCAAAACATTACACAGAAAACCAAAGATCGAGCAACACGAAACCCACTAATAACCAGGGGTGAACTCATGTGCTCCGGAAAGGTAGGCAGTTCCTGCTGCATTAGTGGCACCCGTCGTGCTACTCTAGTTACAACCCCAGTCATAAGTCTAAGGAAATGAAACATCATGAAAAAGTGTATTTCTGGTAATCATTTTTCATTTATGTCCACGATTTTGCGGTTATATGTTGGATTGTTTCGACACTGCACTACTTTTTTTTATTACTGCTCACTAGTAAAATTTGTGGCAAGGATAATAAATAAACAATAACGAAAAGCGGAAATCTACTTGCATAAAACATATCCAGTAACACAGTCATCAAATTATTTTTTTTTATTTTCCTTTTTGTGGTTACGTTACTGAATTGAACTTTGATGATAAACTTTGAGTCCTTGTTTACACCTAAATTGTTCATCATGTGATAAGAAAACGTGAGGAACACAGATAAATGGCATCACGATTGATATATTGATAGATCTATAAATACAAAACATTGTAATACTATATACTTACCAGACGACGATTATATAGTCGTACAGAAAATCTAATAATTAGACTGTACAAAGCGGAGGTAATACAATGTAATACTACAGACTTACCAGACGTAGATTATATAGTCATCCAGACAATCTACTAATTAGACTGTACAAAGGGGAGGTAATACAGTGTAATATTACAGACTTACTAGACGTAGATTATATAGTCATTCTAGCAATCTACTAATTAGACTGTACAAAGGGGAGGTAATACTACAGACTTACCAGATGTAGATCATATAGTCATCCAGACAATATAATACTGTACAAAGGGGATGTAATACAGTGTAGTAATGCATACTTACCAGATGTAGATTATATAGTCATTCAGACAGTCTACTAATTAGATTGTACAAAGGGGAGGTAATACAGTGTAATACTACAGACTTACCAGACGAAGATTATATAGTCATGCAGACAGTCTACTAATTAGACTGTACAAAGGGAAGGTAATACAGTGTAGTACTACAGACTTACCAGATATAGATTATATAGTCATCCAGACAATCTACTAAATAGAATGTACAAAGGGGAGGTAATACAGTGTAATACTACAGAGTTACCAGACGAAGATTATATAGTCATCCAGACAGTCTACTAATTAGACTGTACCAAGGGGAGGTAATACAGTGTAATACTACAGACTTATCAGATGCAGATTATATAGTCATCCATACACTCTACTAATTAGATTGTACAAAGGGGAGGTAATACATAATTAGGTGTATGATCTTACTTAAAATAAACAATATAAACACGTGTCGTACTATCTGTACTGGTTTGTCATAAGGTTCGCTTGTCTAGGAAATATTGATTTGATCTTACAGAACAATAAATGCACCCTTCAATCTAAATAGTCGCAGATGTGACAGTTGTGTAAAACGGCTTCATTAATTAACTATCTGGTATATGAATTTCGATAGTATATACATGTTCGTAGGGGGAGAAAGTCCGTGAAAAGATATGAACGCCACCATTTTTTATGCAGTGTTCATACCGAAAAGCAAGGAAAGTGAGTGGTCGTGTACATATATCTTATGGGATATCGATTTTTGCATATGTAATTAGGGGGCCTGGGTGGCTCGATGAGTTAGGTCGTTGGATCTAGCAGCTCATACAAGCCTATATATCACTAATACGGCGTGGGTTCGCGCCCAGCTTTGTAAATTACAAAAAGGGTCCACTCGACTCACAGCCGCAAGTGATAAAATTTACCAGTTGCTTACCCAGGGTCAGTGATTCTCTCCGGGTATTCCGGCTTCCTCCACCGCTAATTCTGGTCGCCATGATATAGCTGAAATATTGCTGAAAGTGGCGTTAAAACACCAAAAATTAAATCAAATCAAATCAAATCATATGTAACTACGATTTTTCTATTAGATTTTGGAACTGCTCTGACGGTGCGAAATGTTTTTGTTTATCACATTACAGCCTAGTTAATTAGTTTTTGTATCACGAATTTGACCGGTACTAGGTACACTAGCCATGGGAACCAAATTATAAACATGGTTCTCTACTTCACTCCATATCTACCTCAAGTGAACTGACATTATCTTTATGAATGTATTTGCTTCTCCATTTGTTTTATCTATATACAAATGTCATAGATTACAAAATATATCAGATGAGCAGATCATTACAATTACAAGAGCAATCGTAAATATAAATAAACATCACAAACGTACAATATAAAACGGAACTAGAAGTAACCAATAATATGGATGTATAGATGTCATGAGTGTATCAAGGATATCCTACTGTTCCTGGACAACTGAGTCCATCAACTATTTTTAGTTATATCTGTCGTCCGATGTCTTAGCTTTCTGTAGATTTTCTTGTCGACAATTGTAGTCTTTTTGTCCTATTTCTTTTGGCATGTTTCGATTTTTTTCTACGTTGAATTACCGCTTCATATTACCCTTTTTGCATATCCAATCTGTGCCGCCCTGTTACAAAAGGTTGCACGTTAACAACTTCATTTTAAAATTGTTCGACTAAGGTCCATTAATTTGTATAAGTACGTGTTATGACAGCATATATTTTACAAGAGTAAGAACAGGAACAGAAAAAGACATATTTAATGTAATCTTTATTTTACTTATAAAATATACAATTACGTTGCAATGCAAAATTTGCATAGATTTTCCATTGACCTTCTTTTGCTTCTTCAATCACAATTAGTATGATGTAGCTATTAAGATAAAATGAAAATAACCATTGGGGTTTTTTTTTCACTATTGAAATCATTTTTTTTTTTCGAATTATTGAAATTATTTGTTTTTTCGTTTTTTGTTATTCAAATCACTAGTTTTGCGGAATAAAATGTGAATAATTGTTTTAATATTGAAATCATTGGAAAAATACAATGGCTGCCATTAATAGAAAATATAAAACGTCATTAAAATTTCCAGAAATAGTATCTATTTAAGCACATTAGTAAATAATTTAATTTGATTTGAATACTACAATCTGATTGGCTGATCCGTTTAGAAATTTGTTTTGGCTATGCTTGATATTAACCTGGGATGATATTGTGACGTCACCAACATATTCATTCGCCAACGACAAATTTAAATAGTCACATGAAATAATTGTAATTAAAACCAAGGAATCATTAAATTTTGTTAAAAAATTTCAAATATTCCTTAAAATAAAATCTTTATCATGATACCAGTATATTTTTATAACGGAGTATATATCGTCATAGCTATTGCTGAAACTTGGTTTTTGCCTTGTACGTACATCTTAGTTTTCCATTTTGACGTCAAATCGTAAATTGTTCAGCCACCTTTAATGTTCCATGCAGAATATTTATTTACTTTTCTATTGCTGTAGGATTTTTCTTCTAATCTTTATCTTTATCCATTGATTCAAGGACAAGATTCATTGGTCGAGAATGGGCAACCCGTTCGTCTGCACAGAACAATATCAGCGAAATAACAAAACCAAAGCATAAACGACATATACCGGTTTTTGATTGATGGATTTTTGGCGTTTAACGCCACTTTCAGCAATATTTTAGCTATATCATGGCGACCATTTTAGTGGTGGAAGATGCCGGAGTACCAAGAGAGAACCACCGACCATGGACAAGCAACTGGTAAACATTATCACTTGCGGCTGCGAGTAGAGTGCACCTTTTAATGTAATTTTCATAGCCGGTCGGGAACCCACGCCGTATTGATGATAGTCTTGTATGAGTTATTAAGAAATCCAACTACTTAGCTCAATGAGCGACCCGGGCCCTTCGTTTGTTTACGACAATAATATACTACCAATATAACTACTATATGTATGTCCTACATTACCGAACTGAACGTTGATGATAAACCTTAAGTCCTTGTTTACAACTGACTAAATCTGTCATCAGCTGATAAGATAACACATAGAACACAATTCACAGATAAATGACATCATGATTGATATATCGATAGTTCTATAAATACAATACAGTGTAATACTACAGACTTGTCAGACGAAGATTCTTTAGTCAGCCAGACAATCTACTAATTGGATTATACAAAGGGGAGGCAATACATTATTAGGTACATGATCTTACATAACATCTACAATATAAACACATGTTCCTCTGTCTGCGTTACTTTGTCAGATGTTTCTGTTGTCTATGAGATGCCAATCTAATCTAACAGAAATTGAAGCTCATCGTTTCAAACTAATTGATTCCAAATTTCATAATTTCGTCACTGTAAGAAGAAAATAAAACGATTTCATTGGTTGCCAAGATGGTACATGAATTATTATGACTACTGGAAAACTGCCACTTTTTATCCAGTGTTCATACCGAAAAGCAATGAGATTAATTGCTCATATTTTAATATTTTCGGGGGTATCAATTATTTCCATTTCGACAAGATTTTGGAACTGTTCGGACAGTGTGAAATATTTTGTTTTTAGTTTACAGCCTAGCTAATAAGTATTTTATGACAACTTTGACCGGTACAAGGTACAATGTAGGCGTGGGAACCAAATCATACACATGTTTCTTTACTTTCCTAATCATCTACCTATACTATACTAACATTATCTTTATCAATTTATTTGCCTCCGCGTTTCTTTTATCAAAGATTACAAAATATATCAGCTGGGCCGAGTATTACAATAAGAAACAGTCGTAAATAAAAACATGACGTACATACAATATAAAACATGACGTACATACAATATAAAACATGACGTACATACAATATAAAACATGACGTACATACAATATAAACGGGACTAAAAGTAACCAATAATATGACTACATGGGAATCATGAGTGGAACCGGAACAGCCTAATCTTCCTCAGCACATGATTTCTTAGTTAGGGACCCGGATGGCTCAATGAGTTAGGTAGTTGGATTACCTAGCAACTCATACAAGACTATCACCAATACACCGTTGGTTCGCGTCTGGCTTTGTAAATTACAAAAAGGGTGCACTCGACTCGCAGCCGCAAGTGATAAAATTTACCAGTTGTTTGTCCATGGTCAGTGGTTCTCCACCACTAAAACTGGTAGACAGGATATAGCTGAAATATTGCTGAAAGTGCATGCCGTTTAAACACCAAAAAAATATGTCCCCCTTCTTTATTTTTTGGCATCTGTCTGGTCTGTCGTATACTTCCGATTACCCTTTTTGCATATTCAAATAAAAGTCACGCACGTTAAGTGAACTTCACTTTTAAATTGGCTAACGAAGGTCCATCCATTGCTTGCATATATTTTACACGAACAGAACAAGACATAGTTAATGTAAATTCAATTTCACTTATAAAATATGTAATAACAAAGGAGCGCTAAATTTGCATAGTTTTTTTCAATTGCCTTCATTTCCCCCTTCAAACACAACGTGTATGCTGCAAGCGCAATTAAGAGAAAACGAATATAAACATTGTTTTATTTAAAGTATTGAAAATATTTTTGTGCATTATTGAAAGAATTTGTTATTTTCGTTTTTTATTATTGGAATCGTTTTTTTTTTGTTTTTTTTTTGTTTTTTTTGTGGAATAAAATGTGAATTGGTGTTTTGATAGTAAAATCCATTGGAAGAATGATTGTGGTAGCCATGTATATTAAATATAAAACTTCATCTTAATCTACAGAAATAGTATATCTTTAACACATTAGTAAATAAAATAGGATACCAGTAAAGACACTGGTTACCGATTTTGGTTCCGGAATAAACATCGCCATAGTTATTGTTCGATCTTTGTTTCGCCTCGTGCGTACATTTTGGAATAATGTGTTATTTTTACGATAAATATAGTAAAAAAAATTATGGTAAATTGTACAAATCTCTGACTTTTAAAACTTTTTCTAATTGTAATTGCTATTGAATGTTTTATCTAACATGTATCGCTATTTTGCCCTTGATTCAAATTCTATATCTTTTGACATCATGGGTGGTCATGATCGTATGGTAGTTCGATTTATAACTACCTATGCATTCAGTACCTATCACAACTAATGCTATGAGTTCGCATCACGCCCAGGCGAGGTGTACTCGATACAACATTATGTGATAAAGTTTGTCAGTTACTCGTGACAGGTCGGTGGTGCTCTCCGGGTACTCCGACAGGTCGGTGGTGCTCTCCGGGTACTCCGGTTTCCTCACTAATACAACTAACCCCTACGATATAACTCAAGTACTGTTGAATGTGGCGTTAAATACTATAACCCTCACCCTCTTTGGACATTAAAATTGAATAAGATTTATTTCGTAAATTGTTCAGCCTCCCTGACTTTTTCACTTTTATCTAATTCTTATTCTGTGTTGCGTTTTCGTGTTGCTTTTCTTCGTCTTGTATGTCCTGTGCTGCCAGATTCTCTCTCTGTCCATTTTGATTGTCCCTCCGGTATTCTCTAACGTTTATTTACGGGGAGTAGACATTGGTCGTAGGGGAAGAGATCCGTGATACGAAAGTGAGTCGTCATGAATATATGTCTTAGAGGATATAATTTTTTCCTATATACATACGATTTTTAGATTAGATTTTAGAACTGTTCTGACGGTTTGAAATGTTTTAGTTTTTCATTTTACAGACTCATTAATTAGTATTTGATCACGACTTTGACCGGGACAAGGTACACTGTAGGCGTGGGAATCAAATTATACACATGTTTCTATATTTTCATAAACATATGCCAATAATTATATACTAATATTATCTTGATGAATTTCTTTTTCTCCGTGTTTTATTTATCAATATACAAGTGTCAGAGATTACAAAATATATAAGATAAGTATATCATTACAATAACAAACAGTCGAAAATATAGACAAACACCCCAAGCATACAACAGAGAACGGAAGTAGAAGGAACCAACATTGAAACTAAACGTATAAACACAAATTACCTGAATATAATAAATAAATATTAACAAATAGTCTTCAGTATATCTTTCTGCTCACTAAATAAATATTAACAAATAGTTTTCAGTATATCTTTCTGCTCACTAAATAAATATTAACAAATAGTTTTCAGTATATCTTTCTGCTCACTAACCCTTTATGACACAAGTATAAAGTGTAAAATATAAGGAACAATACGAAAATGGGTAACATTTCAATGAACGAAATAAATAAAAACAGCTAGTTCTGGTATGCCTAGATTGACGGTTTCAGATTAACACTTTGGTATCATCGAATATTTCGTGATGCAAAAAAACCCTGAAAACAGCTTCATGTTGAAAGTGGTCAGATAAATGAAATAACTTCATAGACTAACTAGTCTATGAATTACGACAGAATGCAGAAGTGGGCCAACTAAGCAACTTTATCCTCATCCAATGTTTTTTTTAAATGTCCCTGAGAAGCTAAGAAAGTATTTCGGCTGTTGAAAGCAATACTATAACTAGTTTTTTGTTTTTCTATTGGTATCGAATGTCTTGTTTATTTGCTGCCTTACTGAATTGAACTTTGGTGATAAACCTGGAGACCTTGTTTACAACTTACTACATCTATCATTAGCTGGTAATATAACATGTGAAACAAATTCACAGATAAATGGAATCATGATTGATAAATTGATAGGTCTAAATGTAAACAGTGTAATACTATAGACCTACCAGATGAAGATTATATAGTCATCCAGACAGTCGAATAATTGTATTATGCAAAAGGGAGGTAATACATTATTAGGTACATGATCTTACATAACATATACAATACAAACAATTGTTTCTCTGTCTGTGTTAGTCTATCAGATGGTTCACTTGTCTAGGAGATGCTAATTCAATCTTACAGAAAATGAAACCCATCGTTTCAAACTAATTGGTTACAGATTTATAGTTTCGGAATTCTTAAAATTAAAATAAAATGGCAGTTAAATAAAATGTGGAATAAAATCACATATTAATTGGTATCATTATTGATAGCTCTATAAATAAAATACAGTGTATTAATATCGATACACTAGACGAACATTATGTAATCGTCCAGACAAAATATTAGTCCTGGTCATGATTTCATAATGAATTTGAATTTTGGTGTTTAACGACACTTTCAGCAATATTTCAGCTATATCATGGCGACCAGTTTTAGTGGTGGAGGAAGCCGGAGAGAACCACCGACCCAGGACAAGCAACTGGTAAACTTTATCACTTGCGGCTGCGAATAGAGTGCACCCTTTTCTGTTATTTAATTGAGCCACCCGGGTCCTTAACTAAGAACTAAGAGGTGCTGAGGAAGAGTAGGCTGTTCCAGTCCCACTCATGACTCCCATGTAGTCATATTATTGGTTACTTCAAGTTCCGTTTTAATTGTATGTACGTCATGTTTTTATTAACGACTGTTTGTTATTGTACTCGGCCCAGCTGATATATTGTGTAATCTTTGATAAAAGAAACGCGGAGGCAAATAAATTGATAAAGATAATGTTAGTATATTATAGGTAGATGATTAGGAAAGTAAAGAAACATGTGTATGATTTTGTTCCCACGCCTACATTCTACCTTGTACCGGTCGTGATAAACTACTAATTAGCTAGGCTGTAAACTAAAAAAAAAAAAAACATTTCACACTGTCAGAACAGTTCCAAAACCTTATCGAAATAGAAATAATTGATACCCCGGAAAACATTAAGATACGAGCAATCGCTTTCATTGCTTTTCGGTATGAACATTGCATAAAAAGTGGTGGTTTTCCAGTACATGTAGTTATAGTAATTCATGTACCATCTTGTCATCCAATGAAGTCGTTTTATTTTCGTCTTACAATGACGAAATTATGAAATTTGTAATCAATTAGTTTGAAACGATGAGCTTCAATTTCTGTAAGATTAGATTGGCATATCATAGACAACAGAAACATCTGACAAAGTAACGCCGACAGAGAAACATGTGTTTATATTGTAGATGTTATGTAAGATCATGTACCTAATAATGTATTACTTCCCCTTTGTATAATCCAATTAGTAGATTGACTGGATGACTAATGAATCTTCGTCCACAAGTCTGTAGTATTACACTGAATTATATTTATAGAACTATCGATATATCAATCATGATGTCATTTATCTGTGAATTGTGTTCTATATGTTATCTTATCAGCTGATGACAGATTTAGTCAGTTGTAAACAAGGACTTTATCATCAACGTTCAGTTCAGTAATGTAGCACGTACATATGGTAGTTATATTGGTAGTATATTATTGTCGTGAAAAAAGGGCCCGGGTGGCTCATTGAGCTAACTAGTAGGATTTCTTAACAACTCATACAAGACTATCATAATTACGGCATGGGTTCGCGCCCGGCTTTGGTGATAGGTTTGTATGAATTGCTAGATCCAACGACTTAGTTCATTGAGCCACACGGGCCCCTAGAATCATAATAATATATTTGTAAAGAATTGTATGGAATCGGTTACTTGAATAAATGCAGTTTTTAGGCATTTCGCTACACTTTCAGTTCACATTGAAGCCTTTTTTTCAGAATGTTTATTGCCTCCTGTGCATACCAAGGGATTAAACAGAAGTGTTCAAAGGTAGAACATGAACTCTTATTAAGACTTAAATTTATTGTTAGCAAATATTAATGTAATAATCCCCTTGACCAAAATGAGGATAATTTGTAGTTTACCTTGCACGAATCTTTGTTGGAAAGATTGATTGAAATCTTCTAATTTTTGGATGAAATATCATAAGGGTTCAATGGAATATATGTGCTCTCCTTGGCTATATATATAGTATATCATCAAATGAGTATCAAATTACTAAATTTACTGGCATCAAGTGTTCTGTTATACCAAATTTTAAAAATATTATACACCTTGGCCAGAGACCCCCTAGATGTTGAGGCCCTAGGCTTCAACCTACGAAGCCTATAGGGAAATCTGACACTGAGGGTATACAAGCAATATACAAACGTTTCTTTGCTTTTCTATATATTTACCTACAATAGACTGACATTTTCTTGATTATATTTCGATTAGATTTTGGCACTGTTCTGGCAGTGTAAAATGTTTTTGTTTTTAACTTTACAGCCTAGCTAATTAGTTATGTATCACGATTTTGACCGGTACAGGGTACCCTGTAGGCGTGGAAACCATATTATATACTTGTTTCTGTTCTTTCCTACATATATATACATGCATATACTAGACTGACATTATCTTTCTGAATTTATTTACCTCCGCGTTACTTTTATCAATATACAAATGTCAAAGATTACAAAAATATATGATAGACAGTGTACTACTATAATATCAGTGGTAAATAGTAATAACCAACACAAAAACATCAAATCATCAGAACTGGATCGGGAACAGCCATCTCTTCTGAAACTCCAAATATAGTCCACTCGGGAACAGCCATCTCTTCTGAACCATCAGATATAGTCCACTCGCGAACAGCCATCTCTTCTGAACCACCAGATATAGTCCACTCACGAACAGCCATCTCTTCTGAACCACAAGATATAGTCCACTCGCGAACAGCCATCTCTTCTGAATCACCAGACTTGGTCCACTCGAGAACAGCCAACCTTTCTGAACCATCAGACATAGTCCACTCTCGAACAGCCAACTCTTCTGAACCACCAGACATAGACCACTCGGGAACAGCCAACTCTTCTGAACCACCAGATATAGTCCACTCGGGAACAGCCAACTCTTCCGAACCACCAGATATAGTCCACTCGAGAACAGCCAACCTTTCTGAACCATCAGACATAGTCCACTCAAGAACAGCCAACTCTTCAGAATCACCAGACATAGTCCACTCGCGAACACCGATCTCTTCTGAACCACCAGACATAGTCCACTCGTGAACAGCCATCTCTTCTGAACCACCAGACATAGTCCATTCGGGAACAGCCAACTCTTCTGAACCACCAGACTTGGTCCACTCGAGAACAGCCAACCTTTCAGAACCATCAGACATAGTCCACTCAAGAACAGCCAACTCTTCAGAACCACCAGACATAGTCCACTCGGGAACAGCCAACTCTTCCGAACCACCAGATATAGTCCACTCGGGAACAGCCAACTCTTCTGAACCACCAGATATAGTCCACTCGGAAACAGCCAACTCTTCTGAACCACCAGACATAGTCAACTCGCGAACAGCCATCTCTTCTGAACCACCAGACATAGTCCACTCGCGAACAGCCATCTCTTCTGAACCACCAGACATAGTCCTCTCGGGAACAGCCAACTCTTCTGAAACTCCAGATAAAGTCCACTCGGGAACAGCCAACTCTTCTGAACCACCAGACTTGGTCCACTCGAGAACAGTCAACCTTTCTGAGCCATCAGACATAGTCCACTCAAGAACAGCCAACTCTTCAGAACCACCAGACATAGTCCACTCGAGAACAGCCAACTCTTCTGAACCACCAGACATAGTCCACTCGGGAACAGCCAACTCTTC
>MJUT01055632.1:887361-901926 GCA_002080005.1 Gigantidas platifrons | reverse complement strand
AGGCTTGTATGAGTTGTTAGGTAATCCAACAACCTAACTCACTGAGCCACCCATGCCTTCGCCGTATAGATGATAGGCTTGTATGAGTTGTTAGGTAATCCAACAACCTAAATCACTGAGCCACCCGTGCCTTCGCCGTATAGATGATAGGCTTGTATGAGTTGTTAGGTAATCCAACAACCTAACTCACTGAGCCACCCGTGCCTTTGCCGTATAGATGATAGGCTTGTATGAGTTGTTAGGTAATCCAACAACCTAACTCACTGAGCCACCCGAGCCTTCGCCGTATAGATGATAGGCTTATATGAGTTGTTAGGTAATCCAACTACCTAACTCACTGAGCCACCCGTGCCTTCGCCGTATAGATGATAGGCTTATATGAGTTGTTAGTTAATCCTACTATCTAACTCACTGAGCCACTCGTGCCCTCGCCGTATAGATGATAGGCTTATATGAGCTGTTAAGTAATCCAACTATCTAACTCACTGAGCCACCCGTGCCTTCGCCGTATAGATGATAGGCTTATATGAGTTGTTAGGTAATCCAACTACCTAACTCACTGAGCCACCCGTGCCCTCGCCGTATTGGTGATAGGCTTGTATGAGTTGTTAGGTAATCCAACAACCTAACTCACTGAGCCACCCGTGCCTTCGCCGTATAGATGATAGGCTTATATGAGTTGTTAGTTAATCCAACAACCTAACTCACTGAGCCACCCGTGCCTTCGCCATATAGATGATAGGCTTGTATGAGGTGTTAGGTAATCCAACAACCTAACTCACTGAGCCACCCGTTCCTTCGCCGTATAGATGATAGGCTTGTATGAGTTGTTAGGTAATCCAACAACCTAACTCACTGAGTCACCCGTGCCTTCGTCGTATAGATGATAGGCTTGTATGAGTTGTTAGGTAATCCAACTACCTAACTCACTGAGCCACCCGTGCCTTCGCCGTATAGATGATAGGCCTATATGAGTTGTTAGTTAATCCTACTATCTAACTCACTGAGCCACTCGTGCCCTCGCCGTATAGATGATAGGCTTATATGAGTTGTTAAGTAATCCAACTATCTAACTCACTGAGCCACCCGTGCCTTCACCGCATAGATGATAGGCGTATATGAGTTGTTAGTTAATCCAACTATCTAACTCACTGAGCCACCCGTGCCTTCGCCGTATAGATGATAGGCTTATATGAGTTGTTAGTTAATCCAACTATCTAACTCACTGAGCCACCCGTGCCTTCGCCGTATAGATGATAGGCTTATACGAGTTGTTAGTTAATCCAACTATCTAACTCACTGAGCCACTCGTGCCCTCGTCGTATGGATGATAGGTTTGTATGAGTTGTTAAGTAATCCAACTACCTAACTCACTGAGCCACTCGTGCCCTCGCCGTATGGATGATAGGTTTGTATGAGTTGTTAAGTAATCCAACAACCTAACTCACTGAGCCACCCGTGCCTTCGCCGTATAGATGATAGGCTTATATGAGTTGTTAGTTAATCCAACTATCTAACTCACTGAGCCACCCGTGCCTTCGCCGTATAGATGATAGGCTTATATGAGTTGTTAGTTAATCCAACTATCTAACTCACTGAGCCACTCGTGCCCTCGCCGTATGGATGATAGGTTTGTATGAGTTGTTAAGTAATCCAACTACCTAACTCACTGAGCCACTCGTGCCCTCGCCGTATAGATGATAGGTTTGTATGAGTTGTTAGTTAATCCAACTATCTAACTCACTGAGCCACCCGTGCCTTCGCCGTATAGATGATAGGCTTATATGAGTTGTTAGTTAATCCAACTATCTAACTCACTGAGCCACCCGGGCCCTCATACTATGCATAGGAGAAAGAACTGCTTAACCTTCACGTGCACAAGCACTCCAGCTTAAATGGTGGGGTGGGAGTTGTTTATTTGTTAAGTTATCTGTGTTATGTAATTGTTGTTTATTTTTGTTGTCTTAATCCTGTGTCGTGTGTGCAATGTATCACATCTATATCCGATAATCTCTAAGTAACTAACAATGGATTAGACCATAGTACGACTATATCAAGTTCTGCCTGTGATATATTATACGGTGTTTGTAAATTTGATATTCTAATTACCGGAGTGATGGGAAATTGCATTTTCTTTATAATATTAATATTACAAAACATATCTACAATTTCTACAACTTTTTGATATCAAATATCACAAATGCTGAAAATGAGTTCAAGTACAATACAATGTATTGGTATAATGATCTAGTAATTATCTGAGATATAGTTCACTGCCATCATCCATCCGTTCACGTGGTGATTTCTCTCTGTGAAGTTTACATGACAACGGGTGTGTAGATTGGTTTTAACGTCATGTGGGTAGTATTACATCTATATTCATTATCAGAACTGTATTCATGACAAACCAGCATTTAGATGAAAAGATCTCGTTGAGGTGAAAAGATCTCACTGAAATTATTTCATCAATTTTCATTATAAGAATTGTCTTGCAAACAAAATAGAATTTAGGTGAAAAGGTCTCGCTGAGATGGACCTACTGTTTGATTTTCCTCGACTGTCATTGGATAAGCAGTTACTTCCTGAATCGTACAATTGACACGTGTGTAATAATTCACGTGTGTAGGTTTTTCTTAAGAATTAATAATAAATGTTACGTGATAAAGCGGATGACATGCAGATGACGGTTGTCACATGTGGTGCAGAAACTGCTAGCCATTCCGAAAGCACCTGCGTTCACACACCCCTCCCCCGCCCCGCCCTTCTCCAGTCTTAGTAGGGTTCGTGTTGCTCGATCCTCAGTGTTCTGTGTAGTGTTATGTAGATTATTGTTTGTTCTTCTATTTTTGTTTTTTTATTTGCCATTGTGTTGTCTGTTCTTTTTCAATTCACGGCTTCTGATTGACTCTTTTGTATCTTCAAACTTTTTAAAAATTGGTTTCCTTTCAAATATGTTGACTTTGCGCTTACCTGATGAAGATTATTCTAGAGACATGTCACGTGATGAAGATTATTCTAGAGACGTGTCATGCGCACTAAGCTAGATATCTACATTGTTATTACGTGAATTAGAAGTGAAATGCTAAAAGACTAATATGTTCTTACACGAGTCCCTATTGAAGATCTGGCATTTCTTACACGAGTCCCTATTGAAGATCTGGCATTTCTTACACGAGTCCCTATTGAAGATCTGGCATTTCTTACACGAGTGTGAGAAATTCCGTCTTTTCGTGAGTGGAGCGTAGTGGAACGAGTGGAAAGACGCTGAATTTTTCTCACGAGTGGAAGAAATCCCAGATCTTCAACAAGGACGAGTGCAAGTACCTGTTTCTTCCATTTCAACTTAAAAACAAAGCATGTCGATTTCATTCATTCATGCGCATGTCAATGTCATGTTTACTACACAAAATATTACAACGCCACGTGCAATGCAGTAAATATACAATTATTTAAAACCGCATTAAATCTATTACGGGAAATCAGTTAAAATTCAGGTAAAATTGATATTTGAAGCTTTTTTAGATCTACTAAGAGGACAATTTATATTACTACATCAGTCGTAGAAGCGGACTATTGATTATACTCTGCCGATTTGATTGGCTGACAATGCCATGTAAGACAATGTGCGTGACGCACAGCTGTCTGTATGGCTTGTCTTACATAGAAAACGCATCAGAACAGAAGAAATAATACTACTGATATGTGATCATGGAAAACATGAATACATGTTTATATTCCGAATACAATGTCTGGATAAAATTTGCTCTTATATTGTACTAAACAAACAGGTCATGGTATTTGAATGTCCACACAAGTAACGAGATATTCCAGACTTAATTACATCTTTGTTTGTCATAAGTATATGGTTTATTTGTAATTTATGGCAATATTATACATGGATATACATTGCACGATCATATACTGTTTTATCATCGTGGTTTCTGTAAGGCGAGACAAAGCACTGGTATAATGTACATTCATGTCATCTTTCAGAAATACGAGCTAATGATGTGGAAATACCTGACGAGAATATTAGCTAAGAACCCTAACACATATGGTGCAATACATACGTGGATATCTTTTGTTAGCCTTACGACTATATAATGATTTATCCCGGGCTTCTAACTAGCCATGTCAAATATAGTATAGACAAAGCCATGCTACAGAATAAATGTTGGTGAAAACCAAATGGAAATCAGGAACAAAGTTACAATGGAGGAAATCGTTGTTCATTTAACCTGTATAAACGGAACACGCGTCAATTCCTAACACAACAGTTGTGTTTTTAGAAGGTTTGCTTTGAACTTGCCTCCCCTCTCCCCCGGGACACACATAGATGTATTTGTTTCAAACAAAAAGTTAGCAGCAAGATAAAACAGGTCTACAGTAGGGAATTATTGGAATATTGTTCTCGCCAACAAGAAATTGTAGCTATGACCTGGTACTGGGTTTAACTTGACATCATCAAGATTGTCGGTTACTCTCGATTCCTAGGGCCATCGTGGTCGTGATCGTATGGTAGCATAATTACAACTGCGTGTGTAATCTGTGCCTATCACCACTAACATTGCGTCTTTGCATCCCGCTCATGGCGAGGTGTATTCGATACAACATTATATGATAAAGTGTATCAGTTATACTTGTGGCAGGTCGGTGGTTTTATACGTTACGCCGGTTTTCTCCCCCAATAAAACTGACAGCCACAGTATAACTGAAATATTGTTGAAAGTGGCGCTAAACACCATAACCCAAACCTTAACTCCTAATGTTAACGATATAACTAAAAACATTCTTAAACGTGACGTTAAATATTTCAATCCTTTTTTTTTATTTTTTTTTTGACATTTGCTAGGTTTCTGTATTTACTAATATTGTATATTTATTTGTAATATATTTATTTATCCCGATCATCCCACGTCTATAAAATATCACCTGACTAGCGCACTCTGTTCGTCCTGTAATATATAAAAGTGACGATAACTATTATAATCCTTTGATTTTCATGAGAGTTTCTTTGGTTTCTGTTAGTGTTGGTATTGTTTTTCAGCCAATACCACACCCTGCCTATCAAATCTCTCGTGACTAGCGCATTCTGTTCGTCCTATAATATGTAAACGTGACGTTAGATATTATAATCCTCTGATTAGTATGAGAGTTTTTTTGTATTCTCTTTGTACCAGTACCGTTTATGTAACCAGTACCACACCCTGCCTATCAAATCTTTCGTGATTACATCACCCGTGATGGTCCTCTGACACGTAATTCCAGATGTATAAACAAAGGATGTGGATCATCCTATTCATGACGTCATTCCGTCTATTTTTAGCGTCTATTTGTAATTATGCTCATATATATATGACAGGTGTAACACACCATTACTTAAAAGAGACGAGTTTAGCCTTATATTTATATAATAACATAAACTGCTTATTTAAACGAGACAGCCAAAGTACCACGTATGTATAACATATACTAGCAAACTAGACAATTAAATAAACAGCAGTGCTACATTAACTAACAAAAATTATTTATAAATCGTGTTTTCGAACTGTTATTTTACTGCAGTCTAAATCACAGGCGCTCGAGGCACGGGATTACCCCCCGCCCCATTTTTGTTTTACTTTCTCTTTACCTAATTATTTTCAATAACATATCTTTATTATTTCATCTCTTTTTCATTAATTTGACTTGTCCTTGTCCATATTCATACAATCTTATGTTAACAAGATCATCCATGAGTCGACCCTAATTCCGTGCCACCAGCGTTTGTGGTTTAAATCATCATCATAGGGTATCATTGTTTGTGATACACGTATACGTATTTTGATGCCGCATGGAAAAAATATTGTATATTATTGGCGAATGCTACTTTGCACCGAGCACCCACGGACAACTCCTAACCTTCTATTGATCAAAAATAAGATTCTTAAAGTGCATATCACCACTAAAGTTGTGTGTTCGAATCCTCCTTATGGGTTGTGTATTCGATAAACGCATGATGTGATAAAACTGTCAGTGACTTGCTACAGGTCGGTGGTTTTCTCCTGGTCATCCGGTTTCCTCCACCAATAAAACTGACCGCCACGATATAACTGAAATATTGTTGGGAGTGGCGTTAAACACCCTAACCTGAAAACCTGAAAGTGACTCTCCGTACACAATGCTCTCATATACGTCCAATTCCTTGTTTTTCTTGCAGCGGCGATGCCTCGTCCTGCTTCTATGTACTAGTGGGTATTCCACTGGGGATTCGTGTTCCTTTGTTAACACAACTCATTAAAGAACATGAATATGTTTTCAGTTCATGCATAGGTATTTGTCAGCTGTTTTCATTCATGATATATATTTATAAAGTACTATTATCCATTATTTCATTCATACAAAAATATCAATTGTGCGCAACACATGGCGTTTCTGAAATATGTATGTAGCATGTTACATATCCATTAAGACATATATAACGTTATTGGAAATCATTTAGAGATGTTATTGTAAAAAATACCTTGATAAAATACATTGTATTAACATAATGAAAAAAACAAATACTTGAGTATACAGAGGAGGAGGGTCCAGATTTACCGGAATGAGAGATTGTGCTCATTTTTAGCTCTAAAATGGAGACACAAATTCTGCAAAATATTCCCTGCTTATGGAAAGAAAAGCGAAGGGTCAAAACACACATCCCAAAACCACCCATCCATCCCCGACCCCACACCCTTCTTCTACATTTGGTAGTTCTCTAGATGTGCAATTATGTCTTGAATGATTTGATTTGATTTTTGGTGTTTTAACGCCACTTTCAACAATATTTCATCTATATCATGGCGACCAGTTTTAGTGGTGGAGGAAGCAGGAGAGAACCACCGACCATGGGTAAGCAGCTGGTAAACTTTATCACTTGCGGCTGCGAGTCGAGTGCACTCTTTTTGTAAATTACAAAGCCGGGCGCCAACCCACGCCGTATTGGTGATAGTCTTGTATGAGTTGTTAGATCCAACGACCTAACTCATTGAACCACCAGGTCCTCTCAATTATGTCTTGAATATATGATCGACCTACAACAGCTGTATAATGTTCAATATCTGATTCCAACAGAGTGGTTAGTAATTATTATGAACTTCCACAAATACCATTTATTTTTTCTTTTGATGTCAATGACTAGTTTATATTACATCTATGAGAGGTAAAGGTCTTTAACTGGCATATTCTACCTCCCTGGCTAGTAGTAAGTTGACTACTAGCATTCATTGACACTGCTATTTCACTGTCCGTGTTTGATGCTGTCAAAAGTAGGTATATATTTTATTCGAGTGAACACAAGTCTGTACTATCGTTTATTTATATATGTATTGCTGTTAGATATTCAGTTATCAATAAGAGAGGATTGTGGTCCCATTAACATTAATATGTTACATTGTCGTGCCTGTCCTAAACCAGGTCATGGATTTCCAATGTCATATACAGGGCCGAGTGGCTCAATGAGTTAGGAAGTTGTAGGGCCCGGTGGCTCAATGATTTAGGTAGTTGTAGGGCCCGGGTGGCTCAATGAGTTAGGTAGTTGTAGGGCCCGGGTGGCTCAATGATTTAGGTAGTTGTAGAGCCCGTGTGGCTCAATGAGTTAGATAGTTGTACTACTTAGCAACTCATACAAGAGTATCACCAATACGGCGTGAGTTAGCGGACGGCTTTGTACGTTAAAAAAGGTGCACTCGACTCGCAACCGCAAGTGTTAAAGCTTACTAGTTGCTTGCCCATGGTCAGGTGGTTCTCTTCGGGTACTCCGGCTTTTTCCACCACTAAAACTGGTCGCCATGATATAGCTGAAATATTGCTGAAAGTGGCGTTAAACACCAAAAATCAAATCATATGTCGTGTCCAATGATTTGAGGTGATTGTTCGTTTTGCTTCATATTGGTGGCCATCACTGTTTAAACTTTAAACAAACAAACAAAAAACAATTAATACTAAATGTTCTGGTACCTATCCATCGCTTGGTATGGTTATCTGTTGTCCGTAAAACGTAAAATAACAATTATGTTCTAGGCAAAAGACAAACATCGCTATAGACTATATGTATAAAACACAAAATGACTTAGCTTAGTATGGTTATTTAACGTCGGTAAATGTGATAAGTAAAAATGTATCATCGACTAAAAGGAAAATCTGCTATGGTTACCAATCAGGTTCGTAAATGTATGTTAAAATTACAAACTGTTCCATCTTATAACCAAGGATTGGTTGATTGATTGACTGATTTTGGTGTTTAGCGCCACTTTCAGCAATATTTCAGCTATATCATGGCAGTTCCTGCACAACTAATGACACCCGTCTTGTTACTCTAGATACAAACCTAATGATAAGTCATCAATGAGGAAAGGATCATAAAGTGACACAGACCCATTATAAAGAACAGTCAAAAACCTTAATGTGACACAGGCGCATTATAAAGAACAGTCTAAAGCCCTAATGTGACACAGATGCATCATAAAGAACAGTCTAAAGCCTTAATGTGACACAGGCGCATTATAAAGAACAGTCAAAAGCCTTAATGTGACACAGATACATTATAAAGAACAGTCTAAAGCCTTAATGTGACACAGAGGCATTAAAAAGAACAGTCTAAAGCCTTAATGTGATACAGAGGCATTATAAAGAACAGTCTAAAGCCGTAATGTGACACAGGTACATTATAAAGAACAGTTTAAAGCCTTAATGTGACACAGAGGCATTAAAAAGAACAGTCTAAAGCCTTAATGTGACACAGTGGCATTACAAAGAACAGTCTAAAGCCATTAATGTGACAAAGATGGAAACATAAAGAACAGTCTAAAGCCTTAATGTGACACAGAGGCATTATAAAGAACAATCTAAAGCCTTAATGTGACACAGATGCATTACAAAGAACAGCTTAAAGCCTTAATGTGACACAGAGGCATTACAAAGAACAGTTTAAAGCCTTAATGTGACATAGAGGCATTATAAAGAACAGTCTAAAGCCTTAATGTGACACAGAGGCATTATAAAGAACAGTCTAAAGCCTTAATGTGACACAGAGGCATTATAAAGAACAGTCTAAAGCCTTAATGTGACAAAGAGGCATCATAAAGAACAGTTTAAAGCCTTAATGTGACACAGGGGCATTATAAAGAACAGTCTAAAGCTTTAATGTGACACAGAGGCATTAGAAAAAAAAGTATAAAGCCTTAATGTGACACAGAGGCATCATAAAGAACAGTCTAAAGCCTTAATGTGACACAGAGGCATTAAAAATAACAGTCTAAAGACTTAATGTGACACAGAGGCATCATAAAGAACAGACTAAAGGCTTAATGTGACACAGAAGCATTATACAGAACAGTCTAAAACCTTAATGTGACACAGAGGCATTATAAAGAACAGTCTAAAGCCTTAATGTGACACAGAGGCATTATAGAGAACAGTATAAAGCCTTAATGTGACACAGGTGCATTATAAAGAACAGTCTAAAGCATCAATGTGACACAGAGGCATTATAAAGAACAGTTTAAAGCCTTAATGTGACACAGAGGCATTATAAAGAACAGTCTAAAGCCTTAATGTGACACAGGCGCATTATAAAGAACAGTCTAAAGCCTTAATGTAGATAAAATCATAAAAGAGCTGGTTAAAGTTACTTTAAACTTACACATGTTTCATCTATTACATAAATTACAAAACACAGAATAGACCATTTATAATATTGAATTACACATATTTATACTATTTTTTAATGAAAATTGTCTTTCACGTACGTGGAATAACATTCAAATGTTTTAGTACAATTGTCCCCAATGTTCGTACCTTTATTACACAAACTCATTCAGGGATCAGAATTGTTCTGGATACAAGGAGATGGCATTACCTCAATAATTAGCCCCAAAAGCCAGTGCTAATTGGAACATATCTGATTGAATATATATTTCGTTGTTCTGCAAATTATTTGATCTTTTTTATAGATTATTATTTATAGTAGGTGTATTTTATTTTGTATATGATTTCACAACTCTTTTTCTTTTGGAATTAATTGGTTTCACCTACAGGTGTTCATGAGCCCTAATTAATACAGATGATTACTAATTAAATAAATATATAATTCACAGTTATCTCAAAAAAGTACCTTAATGATAATTTACACGTAGGCAGGTGTGACGGCTGGGATACAAAAATAGATTAAAAATCATTATGTACTTGATTTTAATAGATCATCTGTTTATTGTATAGTATGTCTAGATAACGTTAATATGACTTCTTACATACATTGTATATAATTTGAATTTACCTTTGGTATATAATATTCACAAAGATGGCGAGAGACTGAACGCATTAATAACAGAACGCGGTCTGTTATGGGGGTAGTTATGGTGTTTAACACCACTTTCAACAATATTTCAGCTACAATGTATATCGTGGTGGTCAGGTTTTATTGGTGGAGGAAACCGGAGTTCCCGGAGAAAACCATCGACCTGTTGCAAGTCACTGACAAACTTATCACATAATATTGTATCGAATACACCTCGTCATTAACGAGATTCGAACTCACAGCGTTAGTGGTGATATACAGTGATTACACAGGTAGTTGTAAATCCAACTGCCGTACTATCACGACCACGATGGGGGTTTTTTTCTTAGAAGCTGAAACACATTTGCTAAAATCTAAGAGCATTTTGGAAAGATATTTTTAAATTAAAATGAAATTATAGTTTTAACCTGGAAGAAGTGTTGCAAATAAATAGTACATGAAGTTAGTGCAGGGATAAGAAAGACTCCATATCAACTGTAATTAATTACCGGATAGAAAAACCATGATACATATTTTATTTAGGAAAACAACATTAGCATGTATTCCTTCATAAACTGAAACCCAAATATAATTATCAACTGTAGTTTTTTTTTTATAACAGTAATTTACTCTAAGGAATACCATATGGAAATTGCATTCTAAATAATCTCACTTTTGTAACTTAAATACAACATTATGTGATAAAGTTTGTCAGTGACTTGCGGTGACTTACGGCAGGTAGATGGTTTTCTCCGGGTACTCCGCTTTCCTTCACCAATAAAACTAATCGCCACGATATATAACTGACAAATTGTTGAAAGTGGCGTTAAACACCATAAACCTAACCATGGAATCACATATGCAGTCTTATTCTTACTTTATTTGAATTGTTTGTACCTTATAGCATCTCAACATTTATAAAGAAAAAAAAAAAAAAAAAAAACTACAATGGTTTGGTTTTTTTTACAAACCCTCAAAGTGCCAACACATGCATTAAATGGAATATAAACCCCCAAAAAATTACAAAAAATGTATATGACTTTTATCATTAGACGCTGCAATTTTGAAAGCAAGAAGTAATGAATTAGATTCTACACTGAAAATAAAAATAAAGAAAAACATAGTAAAGGAAACAAAGGAAAAGGATTACACACGGAAGATTGAACTAGCAGAGACAAATGTAGTAATGGAAGGGAAGTAATACGTGTCAGAAAACAGTTGCTTTGAAATCAGATGATGCTGAGATGATTCATCATAATATGGTTTTATCGTTGCTAAACACTATATAATATTACTTACTCTATGTTTTTGTCTACATAATCAGAGCGTTGACTTTATACTCTTTTTCCATCCCTTCAAAATAAAAATATAAATGCTAGTGAACAACAGACAAAAATGAACTAATAGGTAATGCCAAGGACGTTTATATATACGTCCTTGGTAATACTTAATCTTTAAATTATTGTTTTTTATTTTTATTTTTTTACTTTTATTTTGTTTATTGCTTGTTGTTTTTCTTTTGTTTGTTGTTTTGTTGTTGATTTCTTGTATGATTGTATATTCGTTGAGGCCTTCAGTAAATACAAAAAAAAAAAACAAGCAAGCAGAGAGAATAGACATTGAAAAAAATAAAATAAATTTCATTTCATTAAAGATACTTTATTTTAGAAAGCAATATTTGGTGTGGCCTAAACGTGCCTATCCGGTATTATCATTGTAAACACAAAATTGTATAAAAGTACGAATTTTTTTTACAGGAAAATCATTCTTATCTTGTGTTATCTCCATCAATGATTACATCGGCCTCGGTTCATTATACAAATGATCTCAAATTAGTACTTAAATACTGTGAATAACAGCATGATCACAACAGTCTAGTATTTATGGCTCAGATACATACACTAATAACGTTTAGCGAGATAAATGAGGGGAGGTAATTATATTACACTTCAATTACTATGGTGATAAAACAAAGTATGTAATGTAACATAATACGGGGCTGTAATTTGCATTATAAAGTTTTAGACTCACATTATAAAGAGAGTCAATTGTTATTTACTTCTAACTTCGAGGGGTCTTCAAGGTCACGATTGCTTAGTATAGAATATACAAAGCGACAATTCCCCTACGAGACGACATACACGGTCGCTACTCAATATGCTAGTGCGATTTGATATATAGACTGTTGGTTTTCGAAGGGGGTACACGGATGATAACTGCATTAACTTTTCAAGATTTCAGTCTGATATTTAATAAACAAATATATTTTGGTATAATTTAGCCATTAATTCACGAACTAACAAAATATTAAGAACGTTTCCGCACACGACGCACGACATCGAAGGAAAGGGAGGTTGGGGTGGTTGAATCATTTGATGCTTTAAATATAACCCATCCTATCACTATAATAATAAGTTGAAGTCATCACTTTGAACGTATCACGGTCGTCATCATGACATGGAGTGCATTTTTTTCTAACCAAAGTTTTGCAAACGTTGTGTGTCGTTAGTTAAACTTTGCAAAAGTAGAAACAAATACATCGTTTAATCAGTTTACTGACCCTGTTTGACTTGATGGTATGTATACACATGTTGTTGGTAAATAAACCCATGATTTACAAAGCCGGGCGAGAATCCACGCCGTATTGGTGATAGGCTTGTGCGAGTTGTTAGATCCAACGGCCTAACTCATTGAGCCACCCGGGCCCACGTTTTTATGCTCTGATAAACCACCCATTTATTGGAGATCAATAATATTATACATACATTCTCTTCTTTTGTTAGATTCCATCTTTGTTTTAGCGGGAAAATTCCATGTGTCTATAATTGATTCAGCGTTGAGATTAGAAACAAATGCAACAAACGATAAACGACAAACTGTAAATGCACATTTAGCGAGTGCATAGTTTGTCAAAGTTTGTGCAAACTTTATAAAACGTATGTTAGAAAAAAAAGCTCTAAATGCGTACACGCGTAGTCATTTGTATCGTTTGTGTTAGAAAAAAATGCACTGTTGATCAATGATTACGGAGTGATTGTGCTAAAATTGAGCACGGAATGCTCCGTTTGTGGTAATGACAATTCCCTCATGTCCTCTGTCACATAATCATCAGACAAGTACGGACAGCATGGCTAAAACTATGTATCTTCAACATAGGAGAGTGCACATTACATAATACAGGTGATACAACTAATAACCAAATAGTTTATAACAACATAAGACCAATACATGACATCCTCGTTCATTACTTGTCACTGGGTTTGTAATAAGAGGAACACGACGGGTGCCACGTGTGGAACAGGAACGGCTTCGGGAACACCTGCATGAGTTCACCTCGATTTTAGTGGGGTTCGTATTGCTCGATCTTTAGTCTTCTGTGTAGTGTTTTGTAGGTCGTTAATTGTTTCTTGTCCTTTTTCTTTTGTCAATTTCCGGCATCCGATTACCCCTTTGACATCTTCAAACTTGTCTATTGCCGATTCCGAGTTAACTCCTCTTTACTCTTAATGCGCATGACCGTGTGCTGAGCGAAGAAGCAGCAAATACCAATTGTATTAGGACTTAGTAAACCCAACCAGAGCTCGAACTCACATTAATTACATGGCAACGGTTAAAGTAATTTATCAAAATACGTAGATATCATATTTAGTGTGCACGACGCGTTACTGGAAAGACATTCATCAGGTCCGCGATAAATCGACAGATTTGAAAGCCTAATAATTTAATCTTTTGGAAGCAATAAAACTAAAGAGCCTAAGGAGGATAGCCAAACATCAGCTAAGGTCACCTATGTCTGAAGGAGGATAGCCAAACATCAGCGAATGTCACCTATGTCTGAAGGAGGAGAACCAAACATCAGCTAAGGTCACCTATGTCTGAAGGAGGAGAACCAAACATCAGCTAAGGTCACCTATGTCTGAAGGAGGAGAACCAAACATCAGCTAAGGTCACCTATGTCTGAAGGATGATAGCCAAACATCAGCTAAGGTCACCTATGTCTGAAGGAGGAGAACCACACATCAGCTATGGTTACCTATGTCTGAAGGAGGATAGCCAAACATCAGCTAAGGTCACCTATGTCTGAAGGAGGAGAACCAAACATCAGCTAAGGTCACCTATGTCTGAAGGAGGAGAACCGAACATCAGATAAGGTCACCTATGTCTGAAGGAGGATAGCCAAACATCAGCTAAGGTCACCTATGTCTGAAGGAGGAGAACCAAACATCAGCTAAGGTCACCTATGTCTGAAGGAGGAGAACCAAACATCA
>MJUT01055632.1:855971-877449 GCA_002080005.1 Gigantidas platifrons | reverse complement strand
GTCCAATCCCATTGCTGTTTTATTTGTAGGGAGAGGACAGTCCATCAATTGTGATAACTTTTTGTCCAATCCCATTGCTGTTTTATTTGTAGGGAGAGGACAGTCCATAAGTTGTGATTACTTTTTGTCCAATCCCATTACTGTTTTATTTGCAATAAAATAATATTAAGCTGGTAAAACTAATAAAAACAAATATCTCAGTTTCTACACTAGGTTGAAAGTGTCGACGTTTAATATAGATAATACTTACAATAATTATATCGTGATTATGGGGCTACGTACAAGGTTATCGTTTCAGTAGCTGTAAATCTCTGTTCCGTGTTTTTTGTAATCTACACCAATAACGGTAAGTGCACGTATCAGTCAATCTATATACCACCCATGTGTAATGATGATAGATATAACGTGACACGGTGATTGATTATGTAAAGTTACATTTAACATCAACTGTATTATGTTATACTTGGTTTGTTGGTAGTTTTTCTTTTTTTTTTTTTTTTTTTTTTTGTAGTGAAAGATGAAAAATGTGCAAATGTGAGTCAATATGTCTATCTTGTAGAATTTAATTCATAAATTACATGCAATTTATAAAAACTTCGATGGTGTCCTGGATATTTTAAAAATAGAATGTAGATAGCACTAATACACAGTTCTAAGGCTATTTTTCACTAAAACTTAGGAAATGTTAGTGTGTTGTTCACTCAAGGAGCTATTTGTAAATTCATCAATTAATTGAGAAAAAAAAAGGAACAGATTGCCTTCTGGATATTTTAAAAATAGAAAATTGAGATAGTGAGTTGTTCATTGAAGGAGCTATTATTATTAAAAACACATAAAGAGGCATTGAAACAAAGTCACACTTCAGAAATAAAATGCAGATATCACTCTTACACAGAAAAGCAATATTTCACTAAAACTGAGAAAATGTTAGTGTGTTGTTTATTAAAAGAGCTATTATTATCAGAAATAAATAAAGAGGGATTGAAACAAAGTCACACAGTATCTTTCAATAGGATTTATCGTTGTAAATAAACCAAACAAAAGCTAGGAGAAGTTAACCGTTAATCTGTTATTCTCAGATAATGAGTCTATAATTAGTAAGATTAATTTCACCAACAAGTCACTTAGTACACAGGGGTTGTTATATATATGACGGAGTGTTTCTCTCTACAAGTTGTAGTACATTTGCTCGCGGACACCTTCTTCTTTTCACCATGACCATCTTATTAGATCAATACATGTAATTATAAAACCACGTGTAAGAATTGTTATGGATCTATTTCTCTTCCGTAATTATGGAAATTGACAATTTAGATGGATATTGATTGCACTTTCTTTTCATTTGATTGGAATACTGGAAAATAGTCATTAACAACGTTATAGACATGTGTACTTGGTTCAATAATTATTATGATTGAATGAACGAACATCTGTACATTCTGTAAAGGAACTTTCCAATATGAGGGTAAGAAATCTGTGTTTATTTGTCTAGTTTGACAATTATCTCTTTATTTTATTTCGATTTTTATTTGTTTTTTTTATATATATGTATTTTTTGTTATTTTTTTTACATCTGTACATTCTGTATATGATCTTTTCAAGATGAGGGTAAGAAATTTGTGTCTGTTTTTCTAGTCTTGCAACTTTTTTTTTTTTTTTTTTTTTTTTATTAATACATCTGTACATTTTGTAGCGGAACATTTCAATATGGGGGTGAGATATTTTTAGTTTGTTTGTTTAGTCTGGCAATTATTACAAATAATTTAATCAATATTATAGCTCGTTTGCCATTTTTGTTTATATTGTTTGTCAAAGAGTGTTAACATATAATTTATGAAATGTTTTTCTTAAAATCCAATAGCAAAGAAATGTAATAAAAACGTAAATTATCAAATTTAGTACACACGACCACACGCGCTCGTGGCATGGAATAACTTTCTGTTTACATATTTATTTTCAATAAAATTTCTGTATTATTTCATCTCTTTTTCCTTCATTTTAACTTGATCGTATCCATATTCATATGATCTTCTATTAAGAATTTACATGCGTTGACCCTATAATAAGAGTATATAGGGCAAGTTGCTGTTAAAATAAAATAAAGATTCTATGTATGTGGACACCAACAAATTAAATAAAGGACAAAGAGATAAAATAATAAACAAGCTTAATAAAAACAAAAATATGCTAACAGAAAGTTAAAAAAGGGACAACACGACTTGTTTCTGAATTAACATCCGTCAAGTATACCCTACAAAGTCAAGAGATTGCCTAACCATGCAAGTTATTTTAAAATTATTAGGGATACAAAAAAATCTGCTATGGTCCTCTGTGCCATAGCGAGGAAGTAGAACCTTAAAGTACTTTAGTTTTAATCATTATTGTAATATTTATCAACGGTGAATTTTAATAATATTTCTAATATACTATACTTGTATTTCTAATATACTATACTTGTATTTCTAATATACTATACTTGTATTTTTATCTCGAGCACAAACTCAACATTAAAATTAGAAATAATATATTCTCAGAAAAGATAAGAAAAATATTAATATCCTATGAAAAAAAACACATGTTATATTAATAGCTATATAATTAGGATCACAGTAAAGAAAAAAAGAAATAAAATTACAGGAATCGGAGACTTATCTCAAGGTAACCACCGGTTTGTGAGAAAATGAAGATTATCGTGAAAAGGGAGAAAACTCTATCAAAACGTAGTAGGTCATACGTGTATCTGTTATTCCTCTTTAAGAAGATATGAAGCTACAAGAGCATGAAATAACCTTTATTTGCAATAGCAGTTCGCGATAACAAACGTCCTAACTATACAGTTTTATCTTTTTAATGTTTCTTTTATTTGTACATATAATCTGGTTATATTTTTAGACAAGATTGTTCCAAGTTAATAACCTAAAGTTTTCACTCCACGATATAGCTAAAATACTGCTAAAGTTGGCGTTAAGCACCACTCAAGCAATCAATCAACCGATAATTGATTAAATAAATGAAGGTCGATATAAATATCAAGATAAGGCACATGATATTTCAATCTTGCACACGGTTTTAAAGGGATATTAAAGCTCATTTTGGTAATTTTTTGTATCATGGCTCATGAACACTTGCAATTGGTTCAATAAATGATATTTATGAAACATTAACCCAGTTTTCATCAATGAAACTTTGTAAAAGTGACATAATTCGTTGATAATTCTGTCATATCTTGCGGTATTTGCCATTAATTGAATTTTTGCTTCCTGGACAAATTCATTTCGACCCTTTTAAGTGATAATATATGGGCGTGCGAAGTATTTTTGGATTGTTTTTACAATTAAATTGAAAAGAAACAACCTTCGTCACGAGTTGAAAAAATAATGTTAAAACGAGCTTTAATATATACAGATTGTGTATCGTTTGTTTGTATTGCTGTTGATGATCTAAGTTAAGTAATATTGTAATCCCATTAACCGGTTTCATGTAAAATTAAATCTGAATTTTGTTTCGGGTAGAAAATTAAGATTTCCAGGTCGGAGGAACAGCCCCCACCTCACCCCAACTCTAGATTAGATTATATTAGATTAGATTAGATTAAACATATTGTATCGAACAATATTTGAAGAATTGGATTGGATACAAGTTATATCAACATCCTAAGGTCCCCTCTCCACATAACAAATACTAACAATAATACACACATCACCACTAGTATACAATATAGCAGATTATTAATTCTTTTCACATGAAAATTTGACTAATTTCTATATTTGATTTCAGTAGATATATGAAAAGAAAAGAAAAATATTATAAAATATAAGTAGTTTTAGATATACCCCAATTCTGAAAATCAACAACACGGCGTGGGTTCGCGCATCGCTTTGTGATAAAGTTTACTAGTTGCTTGCCCATGGTCGTTGGTTCTCTCCAGGTACTCCGGCTTCTTCCACCACTAAAACTGGTCGCCATGATATAGATGAAATATTGCTGAAAGTGGCGTTAAGACACAAAAAATCAATCAAATCAACCAATTCTGAAGGATACACAACCAGGCATATTCTTTACGTTGTGTACCTAAGGAAACAAGTTATCTGAATTCTAGAGAAACAAGTTATCTGAATTCTAGAGAAACAAGTTATCTGAATTCTAGAGAAACAAGTTATCTGAATTCTAGAGAAACAAGGATCGTCTGTGTATATATATTTTTTGTATACAAGGATCGTCTGTGTATATATATTTTTTGTATACAAGTCTATGAGCAATTTGTTATGAAAGTCACTTCCTTTGATCATAACAATATTTCATGACATATTTGACCCTCCGGTTATATCTTATATTGATTTTAAATCTGTATTGAGACACTAGACCAGACTACATTTCGATAATATCACAACGCACGCTAATATACAAGTCTGTTCAGTTATATATATGAACAGTAATTTATTATTAATATAATATTATATAGAACATTATCACATATTTTATTGAAATAATGCCAAATTTGCATGTGTAATAAAAGCATAATTTGCGGCGTGTTATTTGCCCCCAGGGCAATAACATTTTACGAGGGCAATAAAATGTTATCTGCCCTCTTGTGAAGGGCAATAACATGTTATCTGCCCTCTTGTGAAGGGCAATAACATGTTTCATCATATACTTGTAGTTGATAAAGCTAAAATTTTACCCTGTAATAAAACATTGAGTTTTGCTTAGAATAATAAGAGGAGTCATGTTTATTTCACCCAGTTTCACAAGAATGATCGAAGTGGGTTGATAAAGCAAGTTTATTATCTGCTTCCGGAAATTTATTACATGCCTTTCCGTTGATGTCCGTAAGTTCACTTCGTGAATTTCCTGAAAACTGTGTTTACAGACACGGCGGATTCAACTGTTTTATAAAATATTTGCGCAAAAAACTATTAACTACCAATTTCTCTCCTATGATATAGAAAGTGGTTAAAAACGTGCATTTATTGGATTTGCATATTAAAACAATAGTTTGTTTGGTTCTATGACTAATGTATTTAATTCTAGCTAAAATGACTAATTTACATTTTGGTACAAATCAGTTATTTCCTCTGTTGAAGTATATGATAAACATATCAATACATGTCATTTTTCATATCATACCCTTTATCAGCCCTCGTTCATATAACATCCCTTGAGCCTATCGGCTCTCGGGCTGATAACATGACCTAGGGCTGATAAAGGGTATGATATGAAATATGCCATGTAATAATCTATATATCTGCCCTCTTGTGAAGGGCAATACCATGTTATCTGCACTGGCAAAATATGTGATAAATAGATTAATACATGGCCTTTTTCATATTGCCCAAGTTATCATCCTTCGACTGATATCGTCCCTCGGGCTAAAACCCCAGGGCCGATATCAAGGTCTCGGGCTGATAACGACAATATGAAAAAGACCAAGTAGTAATCTATAATTATACCATAGAGATGTCTTCGGAAGATGAATCCATGACACACGAACTGTATTCTTTAATAAAAATGTTCAGGATATCTGGAAGAGTTTGAAGATACTAAAAGGGTAATCAGAATACGTAATATGAAAAAGGACAGATAACACAATGACCAAAAGAAAAAAAGAAGATATAACGACAAACAACGATTCATAAAAATAGAACTAAAGATCGAGCCACACTACCCCACTAATAACCTGGGTGAACTCAGGTGCTCCGTAAATGTAAGCAGTTCCTGCTCCACTTGTGGCACCCATTGTGTTACTATTGTTACAAACCCGGTTATAGGTGATGAATAAAGAAAGGACCGTATACTACTATCATAACAGGGGTGACTGAGCAATGTTAACACATAAAACAAATCCGGACATGACCGGAGATTCCATATTTAATTGTAAGATAATAAAAATGGGTTGTGAATACATCATATTTAATTCTACAGTCTCTTTTTGTTATTTACAATTATTTACCTATATCATTATTATTATCCGACACGATTTCCATGTCAGATGATGTTCGTGACATACATTACACTACAAGTGCCACTACTGAACAGGAACTGTGTAAACCTTCCGGAGCACCTGAGTGCATTCGCGGTTTTTGTGGGTTCGTGTTGCTCAATCTTTAGTTTTTATATTCACTGGGGTAAAGCTGATGACCGTAACTGCAATTACGGTCATCCCAAGATGGCGGACATGGAATCAGGTAAGAATCTTTTTTGTCGATTAAATTGTTTCTGTAATGTATTTTAAATGGCACATGCATTGGTACGATAGTAATCTATGAACTTATCACAAGGAAATCACAAATTACGATTGAAAAATGTATATGAAAGAGAAAATCCGATTTTAAAAAATCGCTAAGATGACCGTAACTGAAAATTGAGATGACCGTAATTGCAGTTTTCAGTTACGGTCATTTTAGCGATTTTTTAAAATCGGAATTTCTCATTCATATACATTTTTCAGTCGTAATTTGTGATTTCCTTGTGATAATTTCATAGATTACTATCGTACTAATGCATGTGTCATTTAAAATACATTATAAAAACAATTTAATCGACAAAAAAGATTCTTACCTAATTTCATGTCCGCCATCTTGGGATGACCGTAATTTACAGTTACGGTCATCAACTTTACCCCAGTGATATTGCTATCTGTAGTGTATTGTAGCTCATCGCTTGTCTTGTTAGTCATGTTACTGTCTTTCTATTTACCACTTCTGATTACAACTTTGATGGATTATCTAACAACTCATACAAGCCTATCACCAGTACAGCGTGTGTTCGCGCCCGGCTTTGCAAGTTACAAAATGGGTGCTATCGACTCACAGTCACAAGTGATAAAATTTACCAGTTGCTTGCCCATGGTCGGTAGTTCTCTCCAGGTACTCCGGCTTCCTCCCCCACTAAAAATGGTCGTCATGATATAGCTGAAATATTGTTGAAAATGGCGTTAAAACACAAAAAAATCAAATCAAGATCAAAAAATCATTTTACTTTTACGATTTACGATTACACCGTACCTTTGATGTCTTCAAACTTAATCAGTAATCAGTATGTCTTGTTTTTGTCTACCTGTCCAAGGAAGGACAAAATCGCCAGTAAATCTACTTTTTCGACAGGTTTTATGCACGAGTCGGGCATGACAGTTCCACACCCCCTACGTGGTAGTAACGACATTCGTGCATATCCATATCGAAAATACCATTCCATGTAAAAACAATACCATATCCGCCTTTCTGTGCGATAAACATCCTCGTTCGGCAATGGCCAATCACCCTTAGTTCTTGTTGTGCTGTGATCCTACATTATATTATCTGTTTCCGATCGGATATTAAAATGTTATTGACATGTACAGATATGAACATAAAAAGCGGCATACTCTATTAATACGACTGTATCAGTAATTCAGAATCAACTATAATGCTATTTCCATACCTTTTATTACTAAAGTAATAATTAAGTACACTAGCATGTCTAACAAAACAACAACAGATGCAGCATTATAACCATGTTGACTATCTTTTTCTTTATCTCTTGTGGGAGTTGAAGTAATGTCATCTTAACACGTACAGTAAACATAACTTGACTTATTGATTCTAAAGATGTGACATTCCTACTGAGGATTAGATCTACCGCCACAAATCATCCTTAAATAGCAAACAGAGGTCTGTCGACTATATTCTAGCAAGAGACCCGAGTCAATTTGTATGTTATATTTTAGCAAGAGACATATTAGCAGTAGACAGGTTTGCGCATATATTGTATTTTAACAACAGACGCGAGTGTGTATGCTATACTTTGGCAATAATCAGGAGTGTGAATGCTTAATTTAGTTTAGCAGGGGACAGGGGTGTGTATGCTATACGTTAGCAAGAGACATGCTTGCGTACACTATATATTAGCAAGAAACAGGGTTGTGTATGCAATATTTAAGCAGGAGGCCGGATTGTGTATTCTGTATTTTTAACAGGAATGTATCTCACAGTGGCTAAGTTTCGAAACATTCAGTTTGATCAAGGTATGGTTTACTCTTACATTGTAACATAAATACGCAATTCCCCTTGATGTTTTTATGCAGTAATCAACTTACAAAATAGTGAACTTTTACCGTCAAACCATGGTCTAACATGAAGATCTTTATGTTATTTCATGATTTTGAGGTCCTCGACGAAAGCACCCAATATTGATTTTTGTTACAAACCATATATACCATGGATCTTACTCATGTACTTATTTAAACAAACTCCTCTTTCGGATTCGTTGGTTTAAATAAGTTAATTCGTAAGATCCATGGTATATATAATACTTATTCGAAGGTTGTATTTTATATCAAATTCATGATAAACGAAGCAGTGTATATACAATAAGCATCATAATATTATTTCATGTTTTACTCATGTTCTAGAAAATATTCAGATTTAATTCTTGATGTGTGACCATACGTAAAATTAAAACCCACCGATAATCACTCCACACGCTATAGTACTTTTAGGCTATTTATAGAAATTAGAAGGATATAATTGATTAAGGATTTATTCCTATAACATACTTATATCAAACTCGTCTAAAATGATCGAGTCTTGAGTATTCTTATTCTTTCGGAAGCAATGACCTGATCCCGTTGTGTATGTGTGTGTGTGTGTGTGTGTGTGTGTGTGTGCGGGGGANGGGGGGGGGGGTCTATCTGCAATTATTGGGACAATAATTGATTCGGATTTTATTATTTTATTTTATTTTTATTTATTATCATTATTATCATTATTAATGTCATTTTATTATTATCTACGTAAATATTGAGCATCTATTTTGACAAGGTAACGTAATTCCTATTCCTCATATTTTGTTTGTTGTAATCTACAGTAATCGTTCGTTATCATTGAATTACGTCTAAACAACAATAGCATTAATCATTGACTAGAACCTTTCATTAAGACTGAATGATTTGAAAGCTGGTTAATCTTGCAGTTTATCAAAACACGTCGGGGGAACTACATTAGACATACATCTACGTGTTTACTTCTATGATAGTAACTATCACTAGATCAATACACCTTCCAGAGGAAAAGAATGAATTTGAATTTTGTTGTTTAACGCCACTTTCAGCAGTATTTCAGCTATATCATCCTTCCAGAGGACAATTATTCCTCGAGGGTATCATCGTAGCATCCGCCCAGTAGTCAGTGATTCGGGAATGACGTGGTTTATTAGATATATGTATGTTAGGGTTTTTGATGCTTAACGCCACTTTCAACAATATTTCAGTTATATTGTGGTGGTCAGTTTTATTGGTGGAGGAAACCGGAGTACCCGGAGAAAACCACCCTACTACCACAAGTCTCTGACAAACTTTATCACATAAAGTACACCTCGCTATTAGCGGGATTCGAACTCACAACTTTAGTGGTAATATGTACTGATTACATAGGTAGTAGTAAATCTAACTAACATACGACCGCAACCACGACGGCCCCTATCCATGGTTGAAACTGAAAGTTTCTAAACAATTTAATTATTAAAACTATGATCCGTATCTCGATTTTGACTATTGTGTTTAGGATTTGGGGTTCTTTGAATCAAAAATCAGTGTTGAAAACCAAATGCCATTGGGGGCAGGACTATGGGCGGAAGATTAAATTACCTGAGAGAAACAATCTAATAGATGGATAAGGTTGGACAATTTTGCCTTGCAACCACTGACTCCTACCGAGCTTCCTGCTGATAGCTGTATTTATCTAAGAAGGATGACAGGACTCTCCATACACGAGACAGAAATTTATATCCCGTCTTTAAAGGTGGGTGTTGTGTATTTAACTTGTACAACACAACAGGTGAACAGCTCCTACTAGGGCTTGTAAGGGAGAAACTATGTCTACCTAAAGTGCATATCGTTCAAAGTTTAAGGGGCGTATGAGCCGGGGGAACAAGATGAAGTCTAATTTGAAGCATGAAAGCAAACAAAATGTCCAATTAGCGAAGGGGTATAAGGGTGAAGCTTGTGCGATTCTCGACAATTCAGAAACTTGACCCCACCACCGCCGTGTGGAACCAGACCTAACCCCACACACACACACACACACGAAAACATGTCCTAAACTGTCCTGTCCACGCCTAAAACGTGTCCCACCTACTTTACGGTCCACTCCTACGTCGCTGCAGTTTACTTTTATAATCATTAGAAAATAAATATAAATACATTATGTTACAAGTACCGATCCCTTTTTCTTTTCATTTTTAAGATGTATGTAACAGGTTTTATGTCACGTGTATTAATTACATAAAACAATATTATTATTGAATAAAATGTAAAATTAAAAATAAAATGTGTACACCCCCGCATCGTGTGTTGTGTACAAATACCAATGCAGTATGTAGGCTGTACTGTATCTACATAAGATATACGATAGGTGACGTTATTATTACATGTATCACAGGAAACTTGGCAAGGTGTAAGAATTGTATACTTATATATAGAAATCTTACATATTACATTGTAAAAGTATACCAGATTTAATCCCATTATTTCTTGTGGTTAGGAACTGTGCGCGTGCAGGATTTTATTTGTGGTTTTCATTTCTAAAATATCAGAATTGTGTACGTAAATTTTGGATTTAATGGTATATACATGCCTCTGTATAAATATGTAGGTATGTTATAATTCTTTATTTTCTATTTTTTAAGTTTTAACAATTTATTTTACATAACAAATATATTCAAATTATAATAGCAATTGCAATACAAGTTCCAATAAAATAATATCTTACAAAGTTCAAAATAATTAAAAGTATAAGTTAATTCCCAATTTGAAAAGTAACAAAAATCAAATAAAGATTCCAAATAAATTAAAATGCCAAAGATAAACAAAATAGCCCACATTTTATAATTCTTTATTCATCTCTTGATACATGTACATATATAATGATTACATTTTTTCTTACATTTTTAGGTTCCTTTTTACACCAAAAAACTTAACAATATATTTCAGTTATATCATGGTGGTCAGTTTTATTGGTGGAGGAAACAGGAGTAACCGGTGAAAACCACCGATCTGTCGCAAGTCACTGACAAACTTTATTCACATAATGTTGTATCGAGTGTTATTACACGATGAAAGCATTCTGTATGTAAAACATTACACTAACAAAACAAGGCTTGTTTCTAAATAATATCAAGCTTCTCATATCGAAATAAAGTTAGTCGTTCTGTCATAAAACTTGTTCTTTTTTATTCGCTGACTTCTCATGTTTTTCCCCATATCAATTTAAAAAATGCATATGAAAACCAATGACAACGCACTGAAAATACAATTCAAATATTGAAATATCTATAAAAGCAATACCCTTTTGAAAATCAAATTAACCTAATTACAAAGAAAGAAAAACAACAGCAGTGTATCATTACGGACCGTTCAATATAAGTTTAATAACAAAATGTGTTCACGCCACGATATAGCTGAAATATTGCTTAAGTTGGCGTAAAACACCAATCAATCAATCAATCAATCAATCAATCAATCAATCAATCAATCAATCAATCAATCAATCAATCAATCAATCAATCAAGCAATCAATCAATCAATCAATCAATCAATCAATCAATCAATCAATCAATCAATCAATCAATCAATCAATCAATCAATCAATACAATTATTCAGTTTTTATGATTTTTCGACTCATACCAAATAATCGCGAATTGGAATTACTATTTAAGAGAATTTTACAAGTTACAATTGAATAAAACGTAGTAGTACTAAGATTAATTTGAATCTAACCATATCTACATGAAGTATATTTGGAATATCAAATGCATATTTATTAGTAATACTGTCAGATATGTATCACTGATATGTTCTTAATTGATGAGGATGGTTTCCTTAGAATTTAAAATAATTGGATTTTAAAATAACCTTAACTACTATTAAAAAAATTATCCGGGGAGTAACATCATATAACACTGATCTGTTCGAAAAACATGAGTAAGTTTTCCATTTTATTTACTTATTTGATTTTAAAGTATCCTTGACTACTGTTCAAAAACCCTCTCTGGGGATTAACAGTAGTCTATTACGTTGTGAATACCTCTAGGGGTTTATCAAATTTTGCTTGTTTCTACTCATCCTTATAGGGATACTATCTTTAATAAGTTATACACCATGCTTCGTGTCATATTTATTTCACAGTTGAATAACAAACGGAGGACAATTTGATGTATAAATAATATATTATGTTGGCCACGTGAGTTTGGCATGAAGTTGTCATTATCTATAACTTCATGTATGTGTAATTACTGTTAACGGCTTCACGATATATTTATATTTACCATGCATTCGTTCTATTTGCATTATATTTTTTTTCGTGATATATGATATGTATATAATCATTGTCTGACCAACCACCATGGCGTTTATTTCAAAACGATCTAGAGACCTTTGAACCTTGAGATCTAATAAAGGCAGATTTAATTACCGGTACCAGTAACGTAATGACTTTCGATGAACTTTGGGAGTGAAATTTAGAAATAAAAGGAAAAACAAAAAAATACAACACTGTCGGAACAGTTCCTAAATTCAATTGAAAAAAATAAAAACAAGGACAACCAACGCAAAGCGTGGCGTATCCGGTGACCTTGACATTTGACCTTGAAAATCAATAGGTTTCCAGATTCTCTTAAGGACTAAGTATGTACCAAGATTGTTCAAAATTCATTGAAGGATGTTGATTCTAGAGTGTTCACAAAGATGTTACGGAAGGACGGTATCGTTACTATATCCCTTCGCAACTTCGTTGGCGAGGGATAAACAGCAGGGTTAAACTGGTTTTATGGGCCCAAACTTTCATCTTGGTGAAATGATGCAGCTATGCAATTTGTTTTCTACAGGACAACCATCACATACAACTGGGTGAGCGGTGCTGTTTTAGAGGGGGGATTATAGTTTTTAACGCGACTTTCAATAATATTTCAGTTATATCGTGGCGGTCAATTTCATTGGTGTAGGAACCGGACTACCCGGAGAAAGCCACCGACCTGCCGTAAGTCACTGCCAAATTTTATCACAGAAAACTGAGAAATTTATAATTATGAAAGTGAAGACAACTGTTACACGTTGTAGTAATTGACTCTGAAGTGATTTAATAATTAAATTCTATTTTAGAAAAGTACATATGGTAAAGACATGTCATTAACAAATACATGCGAACAGTTAATACGATATTTGTTTAAATAATATAAATGGCCAGGGAATGATCATTTAACATTAAAGTGTGTTTGGGGAAGGGGGAGCGGGGATCCTGGGTGTTTTGTGTTTTTCCTATATTATAAAAGCATATAGAAGTTGATAAATTATTCTTAACCTGTAGTTTTCAAGCAAAAGTTTGGGTAAAATGTGAAGAAACAGACAGAGTATTCGTGGCATAAGGAAACACAAATAAAATTAAAAAAAAAAAAATTCTGATTGCATTGAAAAAAAAATCTGATTCCCCCATCCCTCTGGAAGTTTAATTGTTGGTCCCTTAGTAACGTACTATATTTCCATCAATATATAATTATGTTTCCCATTTCATATTTAGAGAAAAATATAATCATGTCATATTATTTCTATAAATATCATAAGAGGACATTAGTAGATAAAAATAAACTCAGCATTATTTCAACCTGAATGTATATATTTATAAAAGGTTAATCTACATAAACTAACTGGCGGCAATAATTGGGAAATAACACTGATCTATCACGTGTAGGTGTATAATTGTCAAAAGTCATGACCGAGTACGGAGAGGCGAAGATAGATCAATACGGAAAAAAAAAAATTGACATTCAAAGGATTCAACGGAAGAGTATTAGTGAACATTATGGAAAATCCATCCGGAACTCATCTAAAAAATCCACCCGGAATTCATCTAAAAAATCAATCCAGAACTCAGTCAAAAATATTTTTTCAGTGTCAATCAAAGTTGTTGCCCCGTATTTTTCCATACGGTACATACTTCCGACCAGAATATGCATTTACTGTTTTACCACTGAATGTTAAGCAGCTAACACATAATCAATCAATCAACAATTCTGTCTGTTTGCTTGATTGTGTTTAGCGCCGCTTTCAACAATATTTTAGTTATATCGTGGCGGTCAGCTTTATTGGTGGAGGAAACCAGATTACCTGGAGAAAACCACCTACCTTCCGCAAGTTCAAACAATCAAACTACACCTGGATATCCACTCATATTAAGTAACACTCGGTTTTGGGTGACGCCAGAGAAATCACAGCTAAAGCGATCTCTCAACAACGTGTAATGTATTGTCTGCATTTCTTTTATTTATGACTTCTGTTTACCCCTTTGGTATCTTCAAACTTTTCTTGAACAGCCTAGATGTTTGATTGTACATAGAAACATATATACTTACAACGACTTTGTATATTAAAGGTATATTGTCTACGATTTTGTTGAAAAATTTGAACTGTCCATGAATGATTTATTTAAGCTATCATTAAACAGTTATGCTGAAAAGGTACGATTGGTGTTCTTTTTTGACAAAAAAGACCCAAAACTATCGTTAACGGAATTATTGCCCAGGATGACAAAAAATCAAAGCGAAAGTAACAGCGCCACCTATAAAAAACGGAAGTTCGGAACTCTCGGGGTTTTAGCTTTGAGGTAAGGAAAATACTGTTAAGATTCAAACACTTCAAATTGTCACGCTCATTTAATGTTGTTTGAATCTGAACGTTTCGTGGTGTATTCGCCAATAATTCGGTGTTTAATCTTCATTTTATGAAGGTCAGTACGGAAAACGACAATAATTTTGGGTATGAAAAATTACGGTTTTGGTAGACAATATGTCTTTAAATACAGACAGTTTTTCACAGTACACGAGTCTATATGTTAACTTATAATGTTTAAATCACAAAAAAATATAAATTTGTCATGACTAGGTGAGTGTTTAGATGTATATACGTAATAACGGTAACATATCGTTATTGATCTTGTTGATATACATTATATGTATAATTGAAATAAACAAAACTCACGTTGATACCAAGTATCTGTTATGTTTTGCTTTGTTTTGTTTCTGTGCCTGTTTTTTGATCTTTTGGGGTTTTTTTTTTTTTTTTGCATTGTTTTTTGTTTTTTGTTTTTTTTGTTTTAATTATTTATAAAAATCGTGACGATTTCATGCGGTTATACATTGCTTATTGGTTACGAATGATAACGTTATTTAATTATACATGTATATATATATAATAGTTTCCAGAATGGATCATTCCGGATTATTCCTTGTACATTTTCACGGGATCCGTTCTGTTCAGGTATCAGACACTCTAATCTAGCTTTTTTTTTTCTAAGAGAATATTTCAGATATACGTTTTATTTTTATTTATCTATTTCAGATATTATGTTATTTTATTTATTTATTTATTTCAGATTTCTGTTTTATTTATTTATTTCAGATATCATGTTATTTTATTTATTTATTTATTTATTTATTTATTTATTTATTTCTTTATTTATTTATTTATTTATTCATTTATTTCAGATTTCTCATTATTTATTTTTTCCATTTATTTAGTCTATTTATATTCACTAACTTATACCCGTATCCTATTACTCTGAGTTTATTATTTAATATTTTAAAAAACATTTATTACCAAGTTTTACCAGACTGTTTTACTGTCTCTGTAGGGAGTTCAAATAGACGAACCTGAAACATCATCCAGCAAACAGTGGAACGAAGATTTAGACGTGTTTGTTCGTCAACTTACTTCACCAAAATACAGTATAAACATCCACTCACAGTCATTGGATAGAGAGCCCAAATCATCCGCTACCTTCAAATGCGACGACATTCTGGTATCGTCCTCAAATTTATCTAAAGAGATGAGAGAACAATGTGCACTACCTTCTGATTCGGTGAAAGAAAAAACAGAAACGAAAAGTTGGCACAGAAAAATAATGGACAGAAAGGGAAATCGAAATACGTATGGGTCATGTGACACTGATGAAGGGGTGGAAGTATCAATTGATAGTACGTCGTCGTCATCTGGACTTAAAGATACCAAAGTGGTATTTAGTTGCGATTCATCTCCGGAAACATCCGATTTAGATTTTAATTCGGAGACGAAGCTGACCGAAGGGACAACTGTTTATTCTAAGAAGGATAAAGAATCGAGAAGAAGAAGATTTAAACGAATGATTACTCGACCGCTACGACGGAGTAAAAGTGATTGTTGTGATAAAGACATTCCTGTACACGCCATGTTTATAGATTCAGAAAGACGGAAGAATAATGATACGGTAAGTAAAATAATAAATATTATATCTTAAAAAAAATTAAAAAAAATAATAATAATAAATTAGTTAATTAAATTTTTTTTTTTTTAAATGGAAGCAAACACTACAGTGTATAAGGTGATATATATGAGTTGTTTAGTAAAAAAAGACGTATATATCTAAATAAGTACACACGACGCGTTGCTGTAACAACCTTTATCATCCTTCCCTCCGGCTATATCTACCTGCTGGCTCCATACACAAAACTCGTATCAAAGTCCGCGTGAGCTGAGCAGGACTTATCAACAGTCAGCAGGAGTGATCACCAAATTCTCCTAACATTTAAACGATAATTCCTGTGAAGATGGCAAAAATAAATAAAATTCATCTACACCATTAGCTAGTTAACATTATTTTTTAAAACATATATCAAATTAAGAACTGTCGCGTTAGAAATATCAACAAACATCGTCCTACAAAAATGTACTTTACACAATTCTTGATAACCTCTCCTCAGACGTCATAATTTTTTACGTCATAAAGGAGGTTGTGACCGTCATGTTTTCTAAACCGGAACGGCATTGGTAAGCAAAACCTTTAATGAAAATGGGTGACTTTGATGTTTGTAATAAAAAAAAATGAATATCCCCATTAAAGGGAAATTCCAACAATCTTAACCTTTATATAAACCTGTAAAAATTAATGGTATATTTTGCAAACTACTTATGAACTACGGTTTTGGGGAAGCGTATTTTGAATATTTTGAATCATGTAATTTTTCCCGCGAAAAATACAAATATAGATGTATCCGTGTTTATGGTTGATTTAAGGATGATAAATATGTCATCTGAATGTGAATATAATTGATACTGAAAAATATCAGCCTGCTCGACAGAATATGAAGTTTGTGACTCGTTCGCTTCGCTCACTCGCCAACAAACTTCATATTCTGGCTCGGCAGGCTGATATTTTCGGTATCAATCAATTCACATCCAGATAATATATACATTTATCAGGTAAGCTAAAAAATACACAAATTTGGGAGCAAGAAAATGTAAGGGAATAAACAGGGTATTATCCAAAATCAACTGAAACCACCTACATGTATGTCTGAGGTAGAAAAATCTATGACTGAGACCACCTACATGTATGTCTGAGGTAGAAAAATCTAGGTTTTGATAAATAAGGTAAATATTAGATTTCTAAAAGAACAAAGATATTGGATCGTACGATAGTTGGATTTACAATTATTTGTGCAATCAGTGCATATTACAACTAAAGTTGTGAGTTCAAACCCAATTCATGGCAAGGTGTACTCGATACAACATTATGTGATAAAGTTTATCAGTGACTTGGGACAGATCGGTGGTTTTCTCCCGTTTCCTCCATCAATAAAACTGACCGCCACGATAAAATAACTGAATTATTGTTGAACCCGAACTCTCCTAAAAAATATACAACCATTTAGAATACTAAGCAATACATAGGATATCAATGAAAATGTAGGGACATCTGAATGAGCGTTTTTAGACAACGACAATGTTATATATTTCAATTTAAAATGTTTTATGTAGTCAGCTCTAATGAACATTTTATGCTTATCTATATGAAGTGATTGACCCTTCAGAAATTAAGTTCCTCCACTGATTGTATATATATTCAATGCGAAAGTTTGAATGTTCATATTCCTGGCTTACTTTCGAAATTGAGACTCCAGGTTGTTTTTTTTTTGGTGATGCAGCATAGTCTGAAACTTCATTAACAGCTGGTCATGCCCCTGGCTTCTATATCATGGTGACCAGTCGTAGTGGTGGAAGAAGCCGTAGAGAACAACCGACCAGTGTACGGTCTAGGTTCTATAATGTTCTATGGAATGTACTTTGGTTTGTTGTTCACGTACGTGTTTATTTTTAAATCAAACTGTTAATGCCGACTGTATTAGTCTACTGAGTAATAATACAAGTAAGAATTGTGCAAAAAGAGGATTAGCTGATAAACTTACCAACAGTATATAAATGTCAATACGCAAACAAGCTGTAAAGGTCATAGCCTTAGGTCATATGTTTATTTACAAACATAGCTGACAGCATCTTCACCCTGTCTAAGGCGGTCAGCATTGTGTTAAAGCATAATAAGTAGATCTGTCAAGCTGGGACAGACATGTTGTCAAGTCTATTGTGCTGCCTTTGACAGCTATCAGTTCCACAATAAAACAGAACTGACAAGAATAGTTACAGCTCTCCTTCAGAAATATGTTGATTTGGCAGTGTAACAACATTCATTTCTTTGTGTTCTTTGGCACAAAACTTATTGTTTTATTTTCATGTAAATATCTTCATATTGCGTTGACGATAATCAGTGGTGGCGTACGTATATCACTGAGGGAGCCTTAATTGATAAACGTATATCACCAAGGGAGCGTTAATTGTTAAGAGCATTGATTTATCGTAACTAATATTAACTGGAAACTTCAGTATGATAAGAAATGCGTTTCTTCTATGAATCGATTCTCCCGTTTTTTCCACAATATAATTTTATAATATTTCATATTCTCACAGAAATCAATATTAGTATACAACTTGCTACATATAATGTGAAATGATCATTGCACTGATGAATAACTTACCGCCGAAACAATGGAAATTCTGCTCTAATATTTAGTTAACTCATGTAACGTTTCTAACAATGAATGTTTTCCTCCTTTTTGTACTGACATTTACAATGTACGACATTCCAATGATGCATGTCAAAGATGAAATTGCATTCTATATAATATTTATCCCACCCACCTTTTGGCTTTTACGCCAAAACAAGTGACCCCCTTTCCCGAGGACCCTTCACCTCTGAAAAGCGTTTCATAGTTTTCGATTTACAAAAGTATTACTAGTAGGTCAACATAAACCATGTATTTGATGTTTGAAAGTCAGTTAAAAAATCAAAAGTTGGGTAGACTTCCTATGTGAATTGATATGACACGCTCTTTCTAATTTACCGCTCAGGGAGAGGTGAACTCGACATAACGTTGTGTAATAAAGTTTATCAGTGACTTGCGACAGACAGGTCTGTGGTTTTCTCTTGGATTGCCGGTCTCCTCCACCAATAAACCTAACCGCCACGATATGACTGAAATATTATTGAAAGTGGCGTTAAACACCATAACACTAATCACCGTAGACCGTGTTTGAACGTTCTTTGCATAAAATGATCAATAATTATAAGTGCTCAAAATGATTGATCCTTGATTGGAAAGCAACCCCCCTCCCCACCTCTTTGTACCTTTACGATAAATGGCAGCAGGTCGTATAAAGTACAACTGTTTGTTGTTATGTGTGTCAATTGTTTATCATTTATGAATACCAAATTATTACTTCCTTAATATTATAAGTAAAGCAGTGCTAATTTTGCTTTTATAATATATTTTTGTCTATACAGTAAAGTTATTTTTGTCAATACTTTTCTTCCTTGCTGTACAAAGCAATATCAATTATAGATTTTCAAAAACAAAACTTAATTAGATTGTTGTTTTTGAATCATATCCTCAACAAATTTAAACATCAATCAGAACAGCTTGGTGTCTATTGTACACAATTCTATATTAATAGCTTCAATAAGATATTTTAGGAAAAAGCAATATGAACGTTTTGTTGAGTTTTGATATTAAAAGCTATTTTAGGACATTATAAACTATTTGTTCTATTTTGAGCTTTAATAATTACATTTGCTGAGGAAATTACACCCAAATTAGGAAAGTACGTACTGGAAATACATCAAAATCTTCTCATATAGACAATAAGTATAATCATAATGAAGATCACACCATGACGAAATATAATTTTCTATAATGAGGTAACCATAGCAATCAAGGATTGACATCACGTATTTCGTGTGTTTGATTCTTTCAGGCTTATATGTAATAATTTAAGATTACTATACTGTTCATGATATCAGTAATTGTATTACAATATGAGGATCAGATTGAGAAAAAAAATCTAAAATAACTCAGCGATTATCTTCTTAAATCTTCAGTTGTGAGTTCTTAGATGAGGGACCCGAGTGTCCTGCTCAATGAGTTAGGTAGTTGGATTACCTAACAACTCACACAATCCTATCACCAATACGGCGTGGGTTCGCACCCGGCTTTGTAAATTACAAGAAAGTGTGCACTCGACTCGCAGCCGCAAGTGATAAAAAGTTTACCAGTTACTTGCCCATGGTCGATGGTTCTCTATGGGTACTCCGGCTTCTTCCACCACTAAAACTGGTCGCCATGACATAGCTGAAATATTGCTGAAAGTGGCGTTAAAAAACCAAAAATCAATCAAATCAAAAATCTTTAGTTGATGATAGACATAGATATGATGTCGAGTCACATGATATATTATTTACGCGCGAATGTTAGTGTATATCCAGAGTTCCTCAGGGTGTGGTCGCTTATAATTTTGTCCAACCATTATATGGGTCAGGATTGGACACTTGATTGACGTCAAACTTTTCAAAGTTATACTTTGAAATATACTGGTTCATGGCCAAAACGACTGCATCGGTGGTGTAATGGTTAGCGTGTTCGCCCCGATTGTAGTAGATCGTGGGTTCGTGCCCTATCGGGACAAACCAACGTCTATAAAATTGATATTTATTGCATCTCCGCTAAGCAGTTCGCATTAAGGTGATAGAGCAAACACTGGTTCGTTCGGAATAAGGATAATATGTCCTAGTGGGGCGACATGTCTATAAGCGTACAGCTGTTTCAGTCAGTTAGCACTATAATAAATCCAACTAAGTGTGTACAAAGCTCGAGGGATACTGCAGTCTAACCCTTTAAAAGAGTACGCCTTACAAATGGGTCTCTAGTCGGTAATCTGATACCACCTGAAATTGTCATAGTATATGTAAATAACGTCTAATCATCTTACTATGTTAGAACTTCTGGCGATTGGAAAATAAATAATAGCTTTACCACTTGAACAAATGTAATTATGTACATCAGAATTTAGTTTTCAACATAAAAGGAAAAACAAAAAATACCACACTGTGGACAGAATTCAAAAATGCAACCTCGAAATTGTTGAAAGAAAATCGAGAAACCTTACACACTTATATATGATCTCTCACTTTCATAGTATGGCACAGGCGAGATTAAACTAGTTTTGTAGTATGGCACAGGCGGGATTAAACTAGTTTTGTAGTATGGCACAGGCGAGATTAAACTAGTTTTGTAGTATGGCATAGGCGA
>MJUT01055632.1:822160-833388 GCA_002080005.1 Gigantidas platifrons | reverse complement strand
GGTCCACACGGTTAGATTGATGTACGGGACAGCTTTATCCCGTTAAGGTCGGTCCACATGGTTAGATTGATGTACGGGACAGCTTTATCCCGTTTAGGTCGGTCCACACGGTTAGATTGATGTACGGGACAGCTTTATCCCGTTTAGGTCGGTCCACACGGTTAGAGTGATGTACGGGACAGCTTTATCCCGTTTAGGTCGGTCTACATGGTTAGATTGATGTACGGGACAGCTTTATCCCGTTAAGGTCGGTCCAAATGGTTAGATTGATGTACGGGACAGCTTTATCCCGTTAAGGTCGGTCCACATGGTTAGATTGATGTACGGGACAGCTTTATCCCGTTAAGGTCGGTCCACATGGTTAGATTGATGTACGGGACAGCTTTATCCCGTTTAGGTCGGTCCACACGGTTAGATTGATGTACGGGACAGCTTTATCCCGTTTAGGTCGGTCCACACGGTTAGATTGATGTACGGGACAGCTTTATCCCGTTTCGGTCGGTCTACACGGTTAGATTAATCGTATACTACAAATCATATACTATTTTTTTGGGCCTGTCTTAGGAACTGCAGGGCCAAATTGTTCTCTGTAAAACATGAAATGTGTTTTTGCGTGAACACCAACAGCCAAGAGTAGATAACTCCAGTGCGGGGCCCAATTGGGAGTAATTGGTCCAATTGGCTTAATGCCGATCAACATGATAGTAGTAGTAGTAGTGCTATATGACATTTCTTCCGTTTTGTTGGGTTTTCTATGTAAGACACACCATAAAGACAGGTGCGCGTGACCTTGTCTTACATCGCATTGTCAGCCAATCAAATCGGCCGAGTATAATCAATAATCAATTCTACGACTGCTGTAGTAATATAAATTGTCGTCTTAGTAGATCTAAAAAAAGCTTCAAATATCTAGCTTCAAATATTTTACCTGAATTTTAAATGATTTCCCTAATAGATTTAATGCGGTTTTAAATAAGTGTGTATTTACTGCATTGCACGTGGCGTTGTAATATTTTGTGTAGTAAACATGACATTGACATACGAATGAATGAATGAATGAAATCAACATGCTTTGTTTTTAAGTTGAAACGGGAGAAACAGGTGCTTGCACTCGTCCTTAGGGGATGACCATTTCCATGCAACTTGAAAAAAAGGGGGGGTGTATGTTTTTTTCCTAAAAAAATATTCTGATTCCCAATGTTGCCGAAAAAAATATTCTGATTTTGGTGGAGGAAAAACAAATCTGATTCAGAGTTTTTGACATATATCCTAATTCTAAATTCTGGAAAAAAATTTCGCGCTTTGCGCGACAAAAAAAATAAATATTCTAACTCTCGTGTTGTCCGAAAAAAAATGTCTGAACGAAAAAAAACCATACCCCCCCCCCTCCCCCTGCAAGTTAAATGGTCGGTCCCTTATTGAAGATCTGAGATTTCTTCCACTCGTGAGAGAAATTCAGCTTCTTTCCACTCGTTCGGCTACGCTCCACTCGTGAAAAGACGGAATTTCTCGCACTCGTGGAAGAAATCCCAGATCTCCAATAGGGACTCGTGTAAGAACCTATTAATCTGTTGACACCTAGCAATTAATCCTATACTATTATATTCTCATAAAAAAATACTTTCCCTCCAAAACAAAATAGTTCTTACTGATTAAGATGAAGAGACAACAAACTGGATCATTTTTAGTGGTTAATTACTGGTGCTTACTGTGACCACAAAATCATAACAACATGCACACGTGTGGAAATCCTTAAATGTGACGTCACACATTCACCAACACCTGATGAAATCATAGTAAAGAAGAATTTCATCAATAAGAATTATAAATTTGTAGAATAACAAAATGTTTGTCTTCACAGTCTTAAGTCAACTTTCCCACGCATGAATAATCTCTTATAAATAACTCACTAAAACAGCAAGCAACTTCGATTTTCTACAATAAAGTAGAGGCTCCTTCTGCTAGTAAATATCCTAATGTAAACAAAACGTACTTAACAAAGATAATTATGATACTAGATAGATCAGTCACCACTTAATGTGTCAATCAAATACAACTAATTACATGCTGTAAGCATACCATATAAGAGCTATCATGTTTATTGATAGAGCTAGAAATAGCTTGAATCACCAGGGGGTAGAAAAGAAATAGACTTGGAATACTGTGAAAAACAAAACAAAAATACCACATTGTCGGAGAAGCTACAAAATACAGTAGAAAAATCATAGAAAGAAAGATTTGATTTGTTTATTGTGTTTAACGCCACTTTCACCAATATTTCAGCTATATGATGGAAATGTTTAGTGGTGAAAGAAACCGGAGGACCCGGACAGAACCACCGAATATAGGCAAGCAACTGGTAATTGTTATCACTTGCGACTGCGAGTCGAGGGCACTTTTTTGTAATTTACAAAGCCGGACGCGAACTCACGTCATATTGGTGATAGGCTTGTATGAGTTGTTAGGTAATCCAATTATATAACTCATTGAGCCACCAGGGCCCTTCAAATGAAATCTAGGAAAGAGGCAACATCCATACCCTAACAGACAAATACATGACCGCTCGTTTTCCTGGTTTCCTAGACAGACAATACACTGGTCAAAATAAATAAAAAAGACAAAAAGGCAAACAATGATCTATAAAGCACTACACAGAAATCTGAAGGTTGACCCCACTAAAAAGCCATGGATTTCAAAATTAATATATATTATAAACCACTGACTACTGGGCTGCTCAAATACATACAGCATGTTTAATAGAGAACAATAGGACCCCGCATCATCTAAGGTCCCGTCCTTAGGGAATACCAATCCATCCGAACAATGCATTAGTACGTCTGAGCGTGCACTTTTAGTTTCCCTTTAATAATATTGATCAATAGTACACACAACCAATTATTGCTCTCGTGTGAGGTGAGACATTCAAATTTGTCAACAGGAAGTGAGCTGTATTCCTTTGCTGTAACGAGTAAAACCACCTCCCTGAGTGTTGACAATTTGCATTTCTACCTCACATGAAGAAAATAATGGTGTTATTATACTGTACAAATCTTTCTCCTGTATTACTAAGGTTTGTTTTATTTACATTTTTAGAGATTTCAAGTGGAATTCTACGTTTATTTGGTTTCATCATGAAGTACGTTTTCTGTGTGCGTGTACGTAATTGCTATAATTTTGTATGTTCAACGTTTCATTGTTTGTTCGTTAAACATTATAACTTTATTTATTTTCTATCAATCAAATTAAATTGATGCAATGCATACGTACAAGAATGACTGTTGAATAAAATAATATAAAGATCTTAAAATTGAACCATGACGACATTTAAACGTATGCCCTTGCCCATTTCAATTACGTAATCCACCATTACATGTAGGGCCGGTCTTAGCACGTGCGGGTCCCAATGCTGTTCTCTGTAAAACCGTGGGCTGCAGTGCGATGTTGTGTGTTCTTCAACAGTTGAAAGTATATAACGCCAGCGCAGGGTCCAACTGGGAGCAATATACCATTTGCCAATTCCCGACTTGATTCACAAGTCGTTACAACATTTAAATTTTAAACAGAGTGTGAGGACAATATATGTCATTTTGGTTGAATGTTGCATGAAATTGACACTTTTGGCCGCCTTAAAGGTAGACAACTACTACAAACATGTGGAAAAGGCGCATAATTTTAGAATCAAGTCGGGAATTGGCAACTGATATATTGGTCCAATTGGCTTAAGGTCGGTACTGAATGTATACATTACAACTGTAGCTGCTTTAATGTGTTCGTCTCATTCTTTATATTTATTTTCTAATTAATTGATTGGAGATGACCTTTCCTTCCATATTTAACGAAACGCTGGACACAATGTTTGTCTACAGACAACAAAAACAAACTTCTGACAGAGATGTCTCCATGTCAGGTGCATTCATAAGATTATTTACTGGTGAATAAAACAGTTGTTCTCTGGTGAACAATATATAATTATTGCCTGCACTTCAGGTGAACATCATAATTATTCACCCGAGGGATCTTGTTGTCCCGAGGGCTTGTTCACTGCAATTGCAGGCAATAATTGTTTTATTATACCGAAACTCTATTTACGATAACGTTGGATGCAATAAACACTTATTTGTGTGGTTTTATCTTGTGTTTTCATAAACTTCGTATTTGTGTTTTTAACTTCCGGTCAAGATGGTAATTCCGGAATGCAAAAACGGATATATTTCCGGACAGACATGGAACATAACATTTGTCGACTGGTGAACAACAGTGATGTTTCCCTGGGGTATCAATTTTGTAAAAACATCACTTTATTTTAATATATAATGGAAGGTATAATAATATTGTTGTCTCTCTTTTATTGGTATACAATGCAACATGGTTGTTTAATATTGCAAATAAATATTCCGAGTTGTTTTATGACACGTGACAGATTTATATCCAATGAGAATCAGGTTATAAAGAGTGGGATTTAATAAGGATGGTTGTGCACAAATAAATATGCTTGTCATCGCATTGCAAAACATTAAAACATTATTTACACACGTTGCTGTTGTTTTGTCATACCGAACGTCCAAGAGAGAAAAAATGAATTTGCAAATTAATAACGGAATGCCGAGCATTGATTATTGTGTTATTAATTAACGATCAAAGTGAAATTCAGTATGCCTACAGGGATATTGCTAAATACACACTCAAACCTTTGAGTCTAGTCCTGTATTTGGAAGAAGAATACACAGCAGTACATATTACCTGTTGGAAAAGAGGAATATTTTATCAATTGAACAAGCAAGACAGAGAAATGATGCAGAAAGGGTTAGACTTATAATGTTTAACTCCACTTTCAACAATCTTTCATCTTATTTTAACGGCCACTTATATTTGTGGATGAAACCGGAGTACCATGAAAAAACCACCGATCTGTCACAAGTCACTGACAGACTTTATCACATAATGCTGTATCGAGTATACCTCGCCATGAGCGAGATAGTATTAGAAACATTCCACAACAACCGATATATTGATTATCCTCATTTTATTATCACCGCGGAGACATTTATGAGAATCGTTTTTTTTAGGACAAGCGTGAAAATTTACATTTTAATGTGGATTCTTCCTTTGACTCCTAATGTACTATTCACGATCTAACCAGACGAGTTTGAAGATACCAAGGAGGTAATTATAATCCGTAAATCTTAAAAAGGACTTAGAATAAAATGAACAAGACCAAAATGACAAACAACGATCTACAAAACACTACATAGCAAACTAAACATCGAGTAACACTAAATACCGGAGGTGAACATATGTGCTCCGGCAGGGTAAACAGTTCCTGCTCCACTAGTGACAACCGTGGTATTAAGTCATGAATGAAGACAGGATCGTTATGTGCTTAGGACAACTAGAACATATCCGTGGTCATTTGTGACACAGAAAATCCATAATTTTATGGAGTTTTTCTCCCATCCATTGTTCCATTTCAAAACATATATTGTTTTATCCTGGATAAGTAACACATACGTGTACTTTACGTCTTATGTTTTAGGAGCATATCATACAGATTAAGAAAAGTTCAAATTCAGAAGTTTTATTCATAAAAAAAACAAATGTGATTTATATAAACAATTAAACATAATTCAAATGATTAATGCAGATACTACATCATATAACATCAATATCAATTTCGCAAATAAAAAATCATTTTTGTATTATTTCATAGGGTACGTTGTGATCGGATTCATATGGTAGTTGGATTTACAAATGTAATCAGTGCCTGTCACCACTGAAGTTATAAGTTCGAGTCCCGCTCACGACGAATTGTACTCGGTACAACATTATGGGATAAAATTGACCAGTGACTGACGGCATTTCGTGGTTTTCTATAGTTTCTTCCACTAATAAAAATGACCGCCACGAAATAACTGAAATATTGCTGAAAGTGGTGTTAAACACCACAAATCTACACCGTATGACTGTATATGTCAAATACTAATACACTATACAATAGACAGGTATCCATGGAAATAAATATGTTATAACTCTATCATTGGTGTTGAAAAGAAATTGAGCTAGATGATACACATATCAATAATGGGGTTAATCTGGTAATACAGTTTGTGGTGTAATTCGGTTTCCTCCACCAATAGGACGAACAGTCACGATTTAAATGTAATATTACTGAAGGTGGTATTACACATCATAGCCATAACATCAATTGATTCCATTTGAATATGCCAACAGATATGATATAATATTTCAAATTATATCTTGGCGATAAATAAAACAATATTGGATTTGACTCGCTCAATATCACACGACAATCGTTTTGTTACTATATACAGCTTCATAATGTCGCTCTAGGGATGACTGATGGGTTTTCCCCGTTACAACTACATTTACCAATCACTTGAGGGAGACATTAATGCATAGCTTGACTGTATATTAGAGTGTGCTGTGCTTTTCATAATGATATGGTATGATCATTTTTTTTATATACACAGTGAAAACGTCCTAAACCAGATCCGATTAAACCGAAACATGCATAGATCAGAGCCCTATTGATTAATTGATTGATTGGTATTAAATTCATCAAAATAAAAATTACAATGATTGAACACTGAAATTGATCTCATCTGATAAAATTGAGAAATGTACTTATACAAAAAAATGTATAGGGTGAGGTGCAAAATACAATTAAGAACCTGTCATAATACAGCTATCTAAATAAACACATATATCAACCCAGTCTCCTCCAGTTGGCTTAATTTGTTTAAAAGTACACATAACATGATGGCATAATAACTACAGAGTCAAACCTTCCTTACACGGTACCTCTATATAACAAATCACTACCCCTTGTGTATAAAAGGCAGTCCCATTTTTCCCATTAATGAATGATTGATTGATTTTTGGTGTTTAACGCCACTTTCAACAATATTTCAGCTATATCATGGCGACCCATTAATGAATAGTGCATATATTTAAACATGTTTATAAAGGGAAACTGTTTATTAAGACAACTTTTTCAGGTTCCCTTGAGTAGCTTTTATGTACAAGTTTGGATATATATCATGGAATTTAATAAGTATTTGGAAAATCACTATTATTTGTGCATAATGCATTTTCGAAGACGTTGTGCTTTATTCCATCAACGGATTAATGACGCCGACAAAAAAGTTATTCACAACTGATCAGTGGACCAGAATGTTAATGGCATTTAAAATCGAACAATATATGGTTGTGTCTCAATCCACGAATTACAGACATTACACAATAATTCTCCTGATTATGAATATGGTTATCACGTTTGTTTACATATAAAGAATTACAGTCAGACCTTAGACACACTCTCTAATAACTGTTGATAGAGTTCTGATTCCAGAAATCGTGGATATGAGTCCTTCTCCATCAGTGCCTGTATTTTATGTTGTGCCATCTCGAATGTTTCTTTTCCCGGATTTTCTAGTCTTGATACAGTAGTCATTCTGGTATTAGAATCTAAGTTTACCTGAAAAGAATGTATATATAGGTGTCAAATCACGAATTCACCACCAAGAGCTTAGAACATATACACAATTAGTCGTTTTTAAAGAAAACAGTTCTTTACGACTTGAAGGCTAATATATAAGGATTATTTTGACGCCAAAGTTTGCTGCATTTAGTTGTATCATGCATGGAGGTATTGATGCATGACCTATAAATACTGAAATATCGTGAATTACATTGTTATTTTTTTAGAGTAGGGGATGCCCCAGAGCATGGCATTCCACTGCAAGACTATAAACATCCCATGATATCTAGATAGAAAATAGAGGAGTCACGTACGTTTTCGTACATTTCAGAACATGTATGGTGTTGGAAAGGTTAAACTTCAGAAAATATTTCCAGGCAGACTCGAAAAAAAACAAAACTAGTAGAAAACTTTCAAAAAATTATTTAGTGTTTTCACACCTGTATGCTTATTAAACAAGAGGAAATAAAATAACATCAACCGGATATAGACATTCGATAGTAACACCGGACATAGAAATTCGATATTAATGGGAGATAATAACAAAATCAATGGCCGATGTTCGATATTGTAGAAATGAATTAGAGGTCAAAATTGTAATTTCCGGTTCATTAATGTTCGCTTCTATTTTTATGGAGTCGAATCAAATCTGACTAATGATATTAGATATTTATTCCTATGCTTTACTTTTTTTTTTACGAAATATGTATACCACGGTTATCTAGGTCAAACAACCGAAGCGTGAGAATGTTTCACCTTTTAACTCGAGAAACCGTGGTATAAATGATTTGTAACATGAAGCCATGCAATATAACATCTAGAGCGTTGATTATTGCACAGCTCTCTGAGAGTAATAAAACTACATCCCATATTTAAAGTCTGCAATATCTGGAATCTGAGTGTGTTATCTCATAGTTGTTAGCTGTTGATTACATTCTGGTATATAAACCATAAACAGATCAAAGGAAAAGAATGCATTCGTGCTACAAATATAGTTTAACTAGAACATGGCAATACAAGTTACGCCACTGGATCTTCGATTTGTATGATTAACCGAGATGAATTTTCTATTATATTCATTTATATTCACATTAGTTCTTAATAAAGGGGAAACAAATTCGAGTACCTCTTTTGGTGCTTGGAACGCTACGAAGTCTCCATATATTTTCTGTGCTAAAAACTCCAAGTTGGAATCATTTGAAAGACGGAATTCTTCACAGGCAATCCAGAATTCCAAATTTTCTTCACTGAATTCTGATTTCAAAAATCCTTTGAACAGGTCTAACCCACCTAAAATAAACATATCATAAACAAGAAATTAAGTACTTGCAAGACAACATAATTTCAAGAGAGGAAGGTTGGACCCATTAAATTAGATTAACCCAACCACCGTCCATTGTAGTTCATGTTCTAATCAAGGAGAAAGAGCGGTCATGTATATGGATGACAGTTTTAATTTTAATTTTTTTATTATTGATGTGAATACAGTGATTTAAAGGGATAAAGCTCATTTGGTAATTTGTTGTATCTCATGAAAACTTGCAATTGGTTCAATAAATGATATTTATGAAACATTAACCCGGTTTTTATTAATGAAACTTTGTAAAAGTGACATAATTCGTTGATAATTCTGACATATCTTGTGGTCTTTGCCTTGAATTGAATTTTTGCTTCCTGGACAAAAATTTATTTCGACCCTTTTAAGTGATATGTTAACGCTATTAGGGATTATATGGGCTTGCAAAGTATTTTTGGATTGTTTTTACACGAGTCGAAAAAAAATATATGTTAAAACAAGCTTTAATATCCCTTTAATAGAACAAACACATGAACACCAATTAACAGATCAAATTAAATTGTGTGGTGGACATGTTTATCCCCATGTGAGGCATGTAATAAATCATCATATTGTTATTGGATGATTGTGTTTCAAGTCACTTTAAACGATATTGTGATTATGCCATGGCGACTTTATTTTGTCGAGTAAACCGATGTACCAGAAGAAATCTACCACCCTGCCGTAGCGACCGTCGTGGTTGTTGTCGTATGGTAGTTGGATGTACATCACACTAATTACTATAATCGTAGTAGAGTCGGAGAAACTCGAAGGTGCAATCAAGAATGGAGAATTCAGAGAAGCTGACAACATAGGGTACATGAGACACAGGTCGAAGATAAACAAAACAATTAAACACAACACAGAAAATTAAGACAGATGAGCAACAAGGAGCCACCAAAAAACCGAGGATGACCCCAAGCGCACAAGAAGGGCAAGCAGTTCCTGCCTCTTATATGGTATTCATATAGTCACCACTATTCGAGGATGACCCCAAGCGCACAAGAAGGGCAAGCAGTTCCTGCCTCTTATATGGTATTCATATAGTCACCACTATTCGCAAACAAACACAAACAAGGGCAATGCAAAGCGTGGCGTATCCCCTCGCCTAAACATTTAACCCGGTTACCTTGACCTTTGATCTATAACCTTGAAAATCAATAGGGTTCCAGATTCTCTTAAGGACTAACTACTAGTATGTACCAAGTTTGGTCAAAATCCATTGAAGGGTGTTGATTCTAGAGTGTTCACAAGGATGTTACGGAAGGACGGATGGTAGCGTTAGTATATCCCTTCTTAACTTCGTTGGCGAGGGGATAATAATGTATTACATACATGAGCACTCCTGAAAAAAAACTAGAGGTAAAGACGAACCGAACATTGTTTTTATGTAACTTACATTTATCATTCAGTAGTGAATCAAAGGATCTGCTCCACTGAAAAGCTTGTTCATATGAGGGTATAGTATAATGTAATGGTAGGGAGAACTTAGGCACCAGTGCAGTATCTGTGTTCCGTCTTCGTAGAAACTGGAATTTTTTTTTCATGTTTTTAAAAGGTCTGAAAATGATGAAATATATAATGCATGAACTGCTAAAGCGATCTCATTTTGGATTTTAATTAATTACAGAGCATACAAATAACAATCACACCCTTTCTGCATTCATTGCATATCAATGGGTTTCGAACAAGAGTAACACAACATTTGTCATATGTGTAGGTCTGAACTGTTTATCCTTCAAGAGTAAGCGAGTTCACACCTCTGTTTTTTTTGGGGTTCGTGTTGCTCAATCTTTGTAGATCAATGTCTTTTTTTCTTCTGGTCAGTGTGTCATCTGTCTTTCTTCGATTCACGGATTCTGATTAACGTTTCAAGCTTTTCATACATACATATACTGGAATTCTACATTTAGATAAAACATTGGTACTAAAATATTGTATTGATTTATTTAAACAGTACATTGCTGAATTCACAATGTTGGCCAATAGTACTGTAATTAATGCGGTTTCCTCTTATTGTCTGTACACAATGATATAAATTGGAGTTTTGGCATCGATTCGTGTACTGTATTATATACATTATTTTGAACCAATATTAATATGTTTTGTCTACGGCTTTCAAATGTAAAGCTGCATATGAATACACCAACCAAACAATTGTGTCGGAATCACAATACTGAAGCAGGACATTTGAAATATATGCGTGTGTGTGTGTCCACATCTGTAAGCCCAATTATATATTTGTTGTAGGGCCTCATTACACGACGTGTGAGTTTGAGAAATAAAAACAAATCAAACAAACAAAAAATAAATACCCCCATGAAATGGAACAAACAAACCTCTTTGTTCGTACATACTTACAAATTTCTTGATTTTGTCTTAGCTTGAGAGTTG
>MJUT01055632.1:807191-818930 GCA_002080005.1 Gigantidas platifrons | reverse complement strand
ACCTGACATATATCATACTGTGGAAACAGTCGAAAACATAGTAGATAGAGGCAGCCTCGATATACCTGACATATATCATACTGTGGAAATAGTCGAAAACATAGTAGATAGAAGCAGCCTCGATACACCTGACATATATCATACTGTGGAAACAGTCGAAAACATAGTAGATAGAGGCAGCTTCGATATACCTGACATATATCATACTGTGGAAACAGTCGAAAACATAGTAGATAGAGGCAGCCTCGATATACCTGACATATATCATACTGTGGAAACAGTCGAAAACATAGTAGATAGAGGCAGCCTCGATACACCTGACATATATCATACTGTGGAAACAGTCGAAAACATAGTAGATAGAGGCAGCCTCGATATACCTGACATATATCATACTGTGGAAACAGTCGAAAACATAGTAGATAGAGGCAGCCTCGATACACCTGACATATATCATACTGTGGAAACAGTCGAAAACATAGTAGATAGAGGCAGCCTCGATATACCTGACATATATACATGATCGTTCACATTCATTGCTTGACACAGGTACTTCAATAAAAAATGGCGGGATTAAGTTAGTTGCATGGTGTGGCCTTCTCCGATTTAAGGCTCCTGATTACACCTTTAGTATCTTCAAAATTTTCCTCTGGATCTAAACATGAAAATGTGATAAATATGTTTATTTATTCATTAAATGTTGCTGACTATGTCATCACTACGAATATGATAAATTTTCAATTTTCATTCGCATGTCACAACTCATGTCCTAGATGGCCGACGCCACGATATAATTAAAATGTCGTTGAAAGTCGCGTTAAACACCATAAACCAAATCAAATCAAGATGGCTGATCATTTCTCAGAAGGAGTTTATATTTTCAGCATCTCTCCTAAAGTCACATCTTTCATGTAACAAAAACAATATACACCAAATAGAACACAGCGCTAAATCTAGGTTTATTTTATCAACAATCCAGGTATATTTTCCTGAATATTTGTCCGTAATTACAAAATGACGAAATAATTTTTTTTTTCTTCTAGATAGTTGGTACAAATAACTGACTTTATGACATTTCCAACTTTTACGGACAAAAACAATATTTATACTTATTGATGTATTTCTTAAGTAAACATATATTTGAGTGAGGCCTTATTTGATACTTAGTTTCCAGCAGCTAAAATTTGGTGAACAAATTATTACAAATATTCGTCATTTGTGATAATTTCGATTAGAAAATTTCAACATCTTGTAACATAAATGACTGTATATTGTTCTTGATTTTTTTTAAGAAAGAACGATGAAACACTAGCAACTACTTCAGCAGTTACATAAAACTAAAACCAAATACCAAACTGTTGGTACAGCCCCAGAATACAATAGACACATACATGACCGTTCACTTCCCTGGGTCAGAGCAGGCACTTCAATAAAAATGTGGTGGGGTGAACCTAGTTTTTTATGCAACCTACCCTATTACGGAAATGATATAAATATTGATTTTAAAGAAAAGGAAGACGGAATACCAACGTTTCCTTAATCAGTTACATAGGGGAAGTTATGACCTTTGTGCATTTCAGTCCCCTATCCAACGTAACCCCCTTCTTTTTATATACAGGAAGTATTACCTAATCAAATTAAACTAAATTTCTTTCAACATTTCAAAAAAACAACTTTTAAAATAAAAAAAATAACATTGTATTCTTACCTGCAGAATAAACTCGGATATTATAAATTCAAATAAAATAACATTATGTTTTATATAAAAACTCACAAAGTGATGTAGGTCTGTATATCTTTGTAGATTGTTACTCTCAGTATGACGATATTTACATGTAAAACCAATACGTATTTTTGCCAATGAATACAAAGAGATTAATGTTGTTACTATGCCAATTCGACATTGTTTCTGTAGGAAAGCTATATCAATGGTTGTCAGGACTGGTTTATTGTGGGACAGTTAACTGTCAAATGTAAACAATAGGAATGACAAATGTCTGTCGTGGTTTGGCAGAATTTCTTGGGATACGGAACAATATAAGAATAATACCTTATCATACCGTACTTGTTTCTGTTCTTAATTACACTTCGTGACCTCTCTGTTTTTTTCGCTGTTTGTGTTGTATTGTATGACCTTTATCATTTTGAATAGTAACATTTTAGCTGTAAATAATTAATAACCGATGTGTATAGACAGTACTGGGGACATTCTTGGTCATCACCGTATTATGTGGATTTACATCTACCTATGTAATCAGTTTCTTCTGCTACCTCGCAAAAACCCTCAACTTCAAGTATTATTCCTTACTAGAGTAGAGTATGGTGTATAATGCCACTTTCAACATTAATTCTAGGTATATCGTGGTGGTCAGTTTTATTGGTGGAGGAAACCAGAGTATCCAGGTACCTGCCGCACGTCGCTGACAACCTCTATCACATAATGTTGTATCGAGTACACCTCGCCATGAGCGGGATTACAACTCACAACTTTAGTGGTGATAGACACTGATTGCCTAGGTAGTTGTAAATCCAACTACCATACGACCACGACGGTCCCCTCCTTACTAGAATACGCATTCACATTCAAAAACCCGCTACATAGATTACGGTTACAAGCATAGCAACTTTATCATACAGTATTTTTACACTTTCAAAAAATCCTGTACTGCGAAATTGCCGTTCAAAACCAGGTTCTGGATTTTCAATTTCATATGTCGTGGACACTTTATGTTCAGTAAGTGGTGATGACAGGTAAGAAGAGCTTGAAGATACCAGAGGGGCAATCAGAATCAGTACATCGAAGAAGAACAGACAACACAATGGCCAAAAGATACCAGAGGGGCAATCAGAATCAGTACATCGAAGAAGAACAGACAACACAATGGTCAAAAGATACCAGAGGGGCAATCAGAATCAGTACATCGAAGAAGAACAGACAACACAATGGCCAAAAGATACCAGAGGGGCAATCAGAATCCGTACATCGAAGAAGAACAGACAACACAATGGCCAAAAGATACCAGAGGGGCAATCAGAATCCGTACATCGAAGAAGAACAGACAACACAATGGCCAAAAGAAAAGGGACAAAAAAACAACATACACATGAAACAGAAGATCGAGTAACAGGAGCCCCACTAAAAACCTGGGGTGAACTCAGGTGCCCTGGAAGGATAAGCAGCTCCACTAGTGGCACCCGTCGTGTTAATCTAGTTACAAACCCGGTGATAGGTCATTAATTGTTTCGTTGATATTGCTGGAATTGTTGTCCGTCGCTGTTTAAACCTTCTTGTCATAATGTACTGGCGTTAAGCACCATAAGCCTAACCCATAATGTACTAGCATTTTCCTGTATTTTAAAAGACAATATTTACTTACCGTGTCATTTCTGTCGTGTCTATCGCTGTCTAAGAACAAAGCATGAACAGGAATGTCTTCTTCACAACCAGCACTGTGGCTTCGTCTTAGTGGACGAGTAATCATACGCTTGAATCTTTTCTTTTTAGATTCTTTGTCCTTTTTGGTCGAAACACTCTTAGATTCGGTTAGCCTTTTGTCACCATTTATATCTATATCTGAAGTTTCTGGAGAAGAATCACAACTAAATACAACTTTATTTTCTTTGAGACCACATGATGAAGATGTACTATCGACGGATATCTCTACACCTTCGTCAATTTCAAAAGATCCATATTTTCTTGTAATGTCTTTCAAGCCCATCAATTTTCTTCTATTGGTATGTACTGGTTTTGCTGCCATTTGTTTAGAAAGAAGTGTACACTTGTTTTTCATGTCTATCGATAAATCGACAGAATGGTCTCGTATACCGTTACAGTGTGTGGTGTCAGGTGGGGATACTATATCTAACGATTGTGAATGTTTTACCCGGCCTACTTTAGGTGACGTAAGTTGGCGAACAAATTCTCCTATATTATGGTTCCATTGATTACTAGCTTCATTAGATGGTTTGTCTATCTGAACTCCCTGGAAAATAAATTACAACACAATACATAATATGTTTGTCTATCTGAACTCCCTGGAAAAGAAATTCTGACACAATACATAATATGCTATCTAATAAGAAAATATAGTCAATTATTATTTAGAGGAAATAATACATTGTATTAAGATACAAAGGAAGGGGTCAGAATCCGTAAATCTAAGAAGGAGACAACACATTCAAACTGCAACAATGAAACCTAAATCAAGTGAAGCGGCATGACAAAATCTTAGACGTTAGAGGGAACTGAAAGAGTATTCAAGAATGAACAATCCAGAGACAAACTCCCATACATATACAGGAGTCGGAACAGATCATTCGAAATTGTCATAAGCAAGTGATCCATGCATAATACGAAAAGTATGTGTCGTGTGTTATCAGTGTATCTGGATTGTCCATTTTTGATTGCCCTTCGGTTTCTCTCACGTTTTTCGTTACTTTTCGAATATTAACTATGAGGCGATATGTTACATGGTTACTCAATGTACATGTCTTAATAAACATAAGAGAAGGGACAATATACAAAGGACAATAATGGCGGTAGTTTTATCACTGTCAGAGAACCATGTAATAATCAATAATCACATACATAGATGTGATAGTGTATGGCTTCCTGTTACATAGATGTGATAGTGTATGGCTTCCTGTTACATAGATGTGATAGTGTATGGCTTCCTGTTACAAATCATTGTTACCATGGTTTTCCTAGTTAACAGGTTGAACTATCTCACAGTCGATTGTTTAACCGCTTAACTCGGAAAACCATGGTATACATATTACTTAGATACTAAATCGTTCAATCACGATATCAATAATTAATACAATGGCGATTTCCGATTGCCCTTTAATTATACATGTATATAAGATTATTTAATATTGATAGTAAGAAACACTTTGTGCTTGATACAATATAGGTAATTAAAGAGGCTAGTTCAGATTACAAGAACAATGAAAAAAACACAATGAAACAGCAACAAATTCCAATTGAAAAATCATTTTTCTAGCTTGGTACAGGGATTTCAATAAAAAGGGGGTGGCTATACTAGTATTAATAGGCTACATGCCTCCTCTCAGTAAATAAGGGCAATAACAAAATTACCGAACTCCGAACAACCTTCCAAAGGGAAAGTCAAAACTCATAAGTATATAAACAGACAAAATTAGTCAACAACCGGAAAACTGTGAAAGCTGTAATGACCCTGACTTGATACAGAAACAGAAATGGAGGATTGAATCAGATTTTAAAGCGCCATATCTCCCCTCTTAGTGAAATGATACGATAATACATGTATATAAGATTATAGTCACAGTAAGAAACACTTTATTCTTCATACACTGCAGGTAATTAAAGAGCCAGAGGATACTTCTGATAACAGCAAGAAGAATAAGATGAAAAACAAAAAATATCAATGTTGAAACAAATCCCACGTCCAATAGAAAAAATGTAGAAAGAAGTAAAGGCATTTTCCTTGGTACAGACACTTCAATAAAAAGTGGCAGGGTAAAGCAAGTATTAAGGGCCAAAATCTGCCCTCTGAGTGAAATGATGCCGTTATTCAAGTGCTAAAGAGGCTAATTCAGCTATACATGCAACATTAACATGAAACGATTGATTTGGTTTTATGGTGTTTAACGACACTTTCAACAATATGTCAGTTATATCTAACCGCATTGGTGGCGTAATGGTTAGCGTGCTCGCCTCGAGTGCGGTAGATCGTGGGTTCGAGCACCGGTCGGGTTAAACCTAAGCTCGAGTGTGGTAGATCGTGGGTTCGAGCACTGGTCGGTCAAACCTAAGACTACGAAATTAGTATTTGTTGCTTCTCCGCTAAGCACGCAGCATTAATGAGTAAGAGCAAAGACTGATTGGCTCGGAATCAGAATAATGTGCCCGAGTGGAGCGACATATCTACCCGACTGTTGTTTCAGTAAGCTAGCACAATAAAAATCCAACTAACGGTGTTGGTCTAGTACAAAATGGACCTCATCATCATCTCATTGACAAATTGCTGCATTGACGTTAAACAACAATCACTCATTCACTCAGTAATATCGTAGCGGTCAGTTTTAATAGTGGATGAAACCGGAAGACCCGAAAAAAAGGACTTGACCTGTCGCAAGTCACTGACAAACTTTGTCACATAATGTTGTACATTTCGCCCTGATCGAGATTCGAACCCACATCAATGGTGATAGGCACTGATTGCATAGGTAGGTGTAAATCCAACCATCATACGATCACGGCCACGACGGCCTCAGGAAGGTGAAATGAGTCAATCTTCAAAAGAAGCTGATATAAAACAATAAAAACACTGACAGGTGTACAAATAGATAAACATTGTTTTATTGTGTTGTATAAATTAGCCACACGTGATCAAGTGTAGCAATACAAACATCTAATATCATCTTCATAGTCATATTAACACCATCTCTGTCCAAAACAAATATTTATCAAATCAGCTATCAGTCTACTGTTTTATCATATGCTACAGGTGCATCGGTACATTCACATGCAGATATGTGGAAAATCTATAATTTCTTATCATAACAATATTTCAATGAATGGAATTTGTATTGGTCTGTAATTATAATAACATGTCTATAAATGCTGAACAAATATCTACTGGAACAGAAGCAATACAATGAAAACAAACAACAAAATATAAAATAGAAATATGTTACATATGGAGCAGGAACTGCTGGCCCTTCCGTCGTTTTCTTCCGTCGTTTCCTTCCGGGTATTCCGGTTACCTCCAGCAATCAAATTGACCGCCATGCTATAACTGAAATATTGTTGAAAGTGGCGTTAAACATCATAATCCTAGCCTCTACATCTGATTGTATAAAGGGCACTCGAAGAAACCTGGAAATGTGACTTTTATGAACCGTTGTCCAGTATGTTAGGGTTCAAATTATACGCACTATCCATTAATGGGAATAATGAGAATGTCTGCCCTTAATGGGGGTTAGAGTTATGGTACTTAACGCCCCTTTCAACAATATTTCAGCTTTATCGTGGCGGTCCATATATGGAGAGTGATTTGCTATGGAGATGTTTCCTTTAAGATAGATTTGACTGTGTAATGCAATAAAAACTACCTTTTAATATTGATCAACTGTAAAACAAACTTCTATAATTTGAAATATTTTTGATGTCAGAAATAAAGGTGTTATCAAGAAAATTAGCCTTGTATCAATAAATCAAATGTGATTCAATTCGTTACGTGATAATTATGTATTGATTTATCGGTGGTAGTGATCAATATAGCCAGCAGTTACAAGCCATTTAAATGTTGTTTATAATGTCAGATGTATTTTGTTTAAATGTTAAATGGCTATATATGACCAATGCTGAGTATAAGGTTTCTTTAACGATATTTTGCAAATGTGTTTCTCTTCGGTTGTAACTTCACAAAAAAAACAAAAAAACAAAAATATAAAAAATTAAAAAAACACATATCCTTCACAGATTTAATAATCAAATATAGGAGAGTTTGAAGATACCAACATTAAAGGGGTAATCAGAATTCTTAAATTGAAGAAGCCCAGACAACTCAATGGTCATATGAAAATGGACAAACAACGATCCACATAACATTACAATCTTTGTGTTGTTTCGCTTCGTCAATTGTAACAATTTGGTTGAAAAAACCTACAAAATACATCACTGTCGGAACTGTTCCAAAATCCAACTGAAAAAATCTTAAAATAGATTCGAAATCGATATCATAACACACATATACATGACGCTAGCTTCTCTGTTACATGTACTTCAATGCAAAGTGGCGGGGCTAAACTAGTTATATAGGCTCAAACCTCCCATCTCAGAGATATGATGCGGTTATTTAAGTGAAATTTAAGCAGATATTCCAAAGTCGATGGAAGTTTAAATACATATTACATATTAGTGTGAACATACACACACTTTTCCTTTGTATTTGTTTTAGAAGAGTTTGAAGACATCAAAGGGGCAATCAGAAGACACCAAAGGGGCAACCAGAAACCGTATATCGAAGAAGAACCGACAAAACAATGGCCACCACAAGACACCAAAGGGGCAACCAGAAACCGTATATCGAAGAAGAACCGACAAAACAATGGCTACCACAAGACACCAAAGGGGCAATCAGAAACCGTATATCGAAGAAGAACCGACAAAACAATGGCCAAAAGAAAAAGAACAAAAGGACAAACAACGATCGACAAAACATACATATGAAACTAAAGATCGAGTAACACGAACCCCACTAAAAACTGGGGGTGAGCTCAGGTGACCCGGAAGGGTAAGCAGTTCCTGCTGCACTAGTGGCACCCGTCGTGTTAATCTAGTTATATTTGTGCACCATAACATAATGCAACTCCTGTGACATTAGAATAAATGTTCTCCAACATATCATCTTGACTGCATCCAGAAGATGTCTTGCAATGTAGTTTCATTGCTCCACATAGGTTAGAGCTCTCGCCTATAATACAAAGATCATGTATTCGAGCCACGATCGGGTCAAACCAAAGACCTAAAATATCGTATTTGCCGCCTCTCCGATAAGCATACATCATTACGTCGTAGCAGCAAAGACTGATTTGCTCGCAATTAGGATGTGTCTAACTGGAGCAATATTTCTACCCGCGGTTGCTTCGGTGAAATAGAACTATAAAGATCCAATTAGGCATGGTGATCTAGTACAATGCGGACATCACCGTCTGATCGAATGTAACTTGTTTTCGCCATGATAGAGCAGACACAGATAATGGTTTAGCGCTAAGCAACAACCCCTCACTCACTCTCATGAAAACCTAGACATATGATCTAATACGTAAGACACGTGTCCGGCATAACCTTCGTCAGGCACGTTCAAAGTCGAAAGAATGAAAATCCAAATAATTCTTTAAACAAAATGACCTAAACAGGATAACCAAAAAATCAGCAAAGTTCTCCTAAGGGAGGAGAACCATAGTTTTAATAATAATAATTATATAATCTAGAAACTCTGCATTTTAATAATTAACGTATCTAAGAAAAACATATCGGTGCCGCAACAATGACTAGTGGAGGAATGATACTCCCCACCAGAAGGTAAGGACCTAGTGATCAAAATGTATTCATGTTTCTTGCCTTCGTTTTGCTTCACTAACACAAATGTATATATATATTCAGTATAAGGACACTCAATGAGCATGCGTGATAGTAATACATTTGCTGGACTAACAACCTTTAGTGTAGCTTTGATATATAATAACAAGAATTTAGTTACAAGTCCAAGTTATCGTTACGGCTCCATATAAAACTCTCTTAATTATTGACTAGTTAATGAAATATGGCAAAGAGCTTTGTATAAAACCTTTTAAGAAATTAAGATAATAGTTGGGAACCCGAGATTTAATTGATATTTGAAGTAATTGATATGTCCCTGGGGGTCCATGCCAAGAATGACATGAAGGCCCCGAAAGGGGTATTATTAGTGTTTCAAAGATAATCAAGCATCTATCTCTCAGTTTTATGGAGTTTATTCGTGAAGCATTAAATAATAATCTAATTTTAAATATTATCATGGTTACTGACTATCTTAAGGATGAGTGTAGGAGTATATAATATGCTTTGTGGTTTTTCGCTTCAGAATTGATCGCTTGCAGAACATCAATTATTTGCATGGAAATTACGGAATCCGGGTAATTGGGTCAAGGACACATACAACTTGTAATAACTTTATGATTTGTCCTGAAATTGAAAGATATTGACGATAATTAGGACAAGGTCACTTACGAGTTGTAATAAACGTGGAAATTTGTCCGGAAGAAATTTGACAGCTATTTTTTTTTTTATGAGTTTTTCTTCTGTAACAATAAATATATATAATGGTTTTATATATTTAAAAAACGTCAAAATAATTAAGTAATAAAAAACAAGAAAAACAAACGATGTATCTTTATTTCACAATAATCAAGCAGAACTAATTGCTATGCATAATGCATAATGAATAATTTAATGCTGTAAAAATAGTGTATTGTAAGATTACAAATTGGGCATGAACCATTATGTAATTGACAAAACACAAACGAAAACAAACAATAAAAAAATACGAACGAAAAACGATAAAAAGAACAACTAGATCTGTTCACCAAAATGGAATTTCAAAAATAAATAAAGAAACAAATGCGACTTTAATTTCGCTTTGGAGTCGAATGAGGGCGATTTCAGGTGATATAGGGCGAGAACTTCGCCCACTTTTCCTGGTTTGGTGAGCCCTGTTAATAGCATGCTTCACAGCGTCATATTTCTCTTTATTCAGAACGATGTTGTCATGAAACTGCATGGTCAGATTATTTGATGACTGAATTTGAAAAAAAAACCACATAGGACGCCCTTCTCCAACTTTAAATAGGCGTTCCTTAATTGTCCACTATCGTGGTTCTGTTTTAGTCAGGATAGAAAACGGTATAAACGTTAATTTGTCAAGTATTTGGAATAAAGTATTCCTTCACTGAATGTTCCGTAAGGCAACAATAACAACTGTCCCGTACCCGGTATGTGTCATGTAACAACAAGACTAATTATTCTTGGTGTAAACATTGCGGGGGTGTATTTGTTTTGATCTCGTTTTATTTAACAACATTATTGATTCAAATCAATTAAGCAGACATGCTGCCCCGTGGCTGATAATATACACTAATGAAGTAAACGATAGATAAATAGAAAACGTACATTTTGTTTACTCCCTGGACTAATTATAGCAACAGATTGGTGGAATTATTGACCAGTACTGTTTAAACTGTTTAATAATTAATAATAGTGTCCGTCTTCTGTGATAAATATCGTCGCTGGATATCCAGCTATCAAGAGGATCCCATTACTCGGTTTAATCCCATCACATTTCCTAACGTCTGTCCTAAGCCAGAGCCTGGATTCCAAACTTCATTAGTCGTACACCCCCCCCCCNCCCCCCCCCTTTGTTTTAGTTCAGTCAGTTAATGTGAGATGTTATAGCTCGTTTAGTTGACTCTGGTCTAATTGTTGAGCCTCAATGTTTAAACTTTCTTTTCATAATCACAACGGTTTATTTCACCTTACACTATAATAGGGGTCGTCATGGTAGTTGGATTATCAACTACTATTACCTATGTAATCAGTGCCTATCATCATGAACGTTGCGAGTTCGAATCCCACTCATGACGAGCTATACTCGATATAACATTGTGATACAGTTTATCAGTGGCTTGCGGCAGGTCGGTGGTTTCTCCGGGTATTCCGGTTTCCTCCAATAATAAATCCGACTGCCAAAATATAACTAAATTATTGTTGAAAGTGACGTTAGACACCATAACACTCTATTGTAATGCACCACGTTAATACCTCTTACTCTATTGTAATGCACCATGTTAATACCTCTTACTCTATTGTAATGCACCATGTTAATACCTCTTACTCTATTGTAATGTACCATGTTAATACCTCTTACTCTATTGTAATGCACCACGTTAATACCTCTTACTCTATTGTAATGCACCATGTTAATACATCTTACTCTATTGTAATGCACCACGTTAATACATCTTACTCTATTGTAATGCACCACGTTAATACCTCTTACTCTATTGTAATGCACCATGTTAATACCTCTTACTCTATTGTAATGCACCACGTTAATACCTCTTACTCTATTGTAATGAACCACGTTAATACTTCTTACTCTATTGTAATGCACCACGTTAATACCTCTTACTCTATTGTAATGCACCACGTTA
>MJUT01055632.1:788563-807124 GCA_002080005.1 Gigantidas platifrons | reverse complement strand
TATTGTAATGCACCACGTTAATACCTCTTACTCTATTGTAATGCACCATGTTAATACCTCTTACTCTATTGTAATGCACCACGTTAATACCTCTTAATTGATTTGTAAGCGCTTTCCTCGTCCAATAAAGTAGCACTAAAGGATGTGATACAGTGAATATAAATAAACATGATAAACATGATATCGAACCTTTTCACATTTTTACTTCCGTGTTGTGATGTCAGATACGATTTCCGCGTAAAAACGATGTTCGATTCGTATCGAGTCCCATTAGTTTTGTAGGCGGCTCATACATATTTGTGTTTACTACATTTAGTTACGTCTACTGGTGCCCAACACGATGTCAATATCAGATGATTCCCATGTCGTTTAACAGTAACACCACGACGGGTGACACATGTGAAGCAGGAGCTGAAAACTATTCCGGGACACATGAGTTCACCACCGGGTTTTAGTTGGGTTCGTGTCGCCCGATCTTTAGTTTTCTATGTAATGTTTTGTACATTCGCTGTTTGTCCTTTTCTTTTGGACAATGTGTTGTCTTTCCGTCTTCGTTTTACGTCTTCTGATTGGTTACTTCAACATTTTTGCACACTTACATACAAATTGAAGTATCGGAACAGTACTTTAATTGCTGTTCTACATGTCAGTCATAGTAGTGGCTTCAACAATGAAAATAATATCAGCGCTGAACTGTAGCATATAGCCGAACAGCACTCCCCGTCTACTGTTGTAAACACCACACCTATGTAAATCTAGTAGTCACGATAGCTAACTAAACAATTCTAACTAACCCTAACTGAACAACATGAAACGTAGATCAAAGAATCTTCGTCACGTTTTAACTTAATGTACGTACATTGTAGCAGTACATTTGATGGTGTAATAAAATATCATTTAATTATAACTATTTTAACAATGTACCGGTATTAATTTATGGTCAATATGTGACACCTTGTGTTTTATAAGAGCACCTGCTTCATTAAAGGATTGGTGTGAATCAATTAATATAGTCATCAGCTAAACTTGGTTATGATTGAAAACTAACATGAAACAATATCAAATGTGCTTGAAATGGTACAACACTTCTGTTGCTGTAAGGAGAGTTCGATGACTTCAAAGGGGTGATCAAAATCCGTAAATCGAAGAAGGACAGACAACACAATGATCAAAAGAAAGAGTACAAAAGGACAAACAACGATCTACAAAACATACACATAAAATTAATGATCGAGTAACACGAACCCCACAAAACATCATGATGAAGCAAAGTCTTCAGTGCTTTACGCGCAATGTAAATACAAAGGGTATGATTTAGGGTTGGTTTAGGGTGCTTAACGCCACTTTCAACAATATTTCAGCTATATCGTGGCGGTCAGTTTCAACCCACCATCGCTTTGGAAATGCCTGTACCAAGTCAGGGTCATTACGGTTTTCACAGTTTTCCGGTTGTCGACTGATTTTGTCTGTTTATATACTTATGAGTTTTGACTTTCCCTTTGGAAGATTGTTTGGAGTTCGGTAATTTTGTTATTACCCATATATATTATATGGGTGGAGGAAACCGGAGTACCCGGAGGGAACCACTGATATATGGCAAGTCATTGACAAACGTTATCCTACAATGTTGCATCGAGTACATCTCGCCATGAGTGATATTCGAACTTTAGTGTAAAGGTAAAGTGTAAGATTATTGAATTATTTCAACAATCCACATAATTGATTACATATTTGTAATTCATCTTGGAGTAAATCTTCAAAATTTTAATTATTGATTGAACTTTTCATGACATTTAATTAAATGTTGATAATTGTCAACCAAGGAAAACCCATTCAAGCCTTTCAACAAATTTCCAATGGGTTCCTTTACAAATATAAGCTTAAGTGGGTATTTAATGTCACTAATCAATGAGCGGGAATGTGGAATTACTTAAAATATCATGAATGGGTAATTAATCATTTTAAATAGAGCTGCCATATGTGTTGATGAATAAAACTATAAGAAATTTCGCATTTTTTTTTTTCTTTGCATAATATTATATTAGTGTCTACAATGAAAAATGAAGTGTTCATCGTCCTCTATGGTTTTACAGATAAGAACACACTTATGTTATCTCTCTCTACTCCTGTAATTGTGAAGCAAAATTACAAGAAGAATAGATTTGTAAAAATAATAATTGTATACTAGCAGTTGTGGATATAAACAAGAGTACTCTGAAAACCGCTAAAACGGTCAAGTAAACCAGGACGTGTCGTGATGTACTCGATACAACGTAAGGTGATACATTTTGCTGGTTACTAACGGAGGGTTGTTAGTGGTACTTGTTCTAAACTAATATAGCTGAATGCCATGAAGACATATATCATTATTTGATTAGGATATGACCTCAGTCACTCTAATCTCTTGTGGCTGTGGTGGTCATTAAAATGTATGACCATGTCTTGGAACACGACCGCGAAACATGGTTTATTGACTTCATTGAATACAGAATGCTAAAATTATGCAAACAACGTACACATGATAACAAATGCATACAAAATTACCAAACGAAAAAAGCTTTATTTATGTGTATACAGCATAAACAATGTGGATTACCTGCAAATGAGTGAACGTAGATATCAAATTTAGTCGACACGACGCGTGTACTGAATAACCATCAGGTACACTCAAAGATTGGAAAGTCAAACAATTTTAAGTTTCGGGAGCAATAAAACCAAAGTGTCTAAACAGGATCCCCAAAATCAGCTACGGTCACCTATGCCTGAGAGAGGGGAACCTTTGTTTAGATTAACACGACGTGTGTTACTAGTGGAGCAGGAACTGTTTACACTTCCGGAGCATCCGAGTTCACCCACGATTTTAGTGGGGTTCGTGTTACTCGATCTTTAGTTTTATGTGTATGTTTTTTAGATCGTTATTTGTACCTTTGACCTTTTTCGTATGGTCAATGTGTTGTCTGTTCTTCTTCGATATACGGTTTCTGATTGCCCCTTTAGTTTCTTCAAATTCTTTTTATTAATAATTACATTATTTAGCAACTGTAAAATTCAGTAATAAATTTATCTAATAAACCATATCAATATAATATGAAATAAAATATCATTTTCACAATATACCACTTGTATTAACATGTTAACATTTGGTCGTCATTGAGCCTAAATATACTACCTTAGCTTAGGACAATTTTCTGTCACGCAAAATACATATATTATGTATAAAGATCAAGATCATATTTGAGGGTTGGACATTAACGTGCATGTGGTAAGCATTTGTCTTAAACTGTAATGGGGTACTTACTACACATATAAGTATACTAACAATCTCTACTTATATTGATCTATTATTTTAATATTAAATGTTAAGAAAAAAAATGAAAATTTTTGAATAATTACAAAAGATGTAACGAAAGACATTGCACTTACCCTCATTTTGAATTTTGAATTCAAAAATCCAAGATCCCTGTAAGATAACTGACTTCCTAAACTAATTTACAATTTTTCTAGAAGAAGTTCATTGACGAATCTACTCCAGCAAAGTGTACATGTATAGCGTTGATAATTGATATTTTCAATAATACTCCGAACCAATGACAGACAAGTGCAATCGATAGCTGTCTAAATTGTCAATTCCGATATAATTACTCAAGACTTATAAATCTATAATTATTCTCGTGTTTATGTCTGTTTATCGGTTAAGGCAGGTGTCCGTATTAAAACCAATAGTTCAAAATAGTTGACGTCTGACCACCATGTACTTAGTTTAGTCAACGTACGATTGAAAAAAAGAAAAATATACGATGTCCACTCATTATAACATGATAATTATTATGCATAATTTTGAAGGAAAAAAAATGAAATATGTACATTTCCATAAATTTCACATAATGTTTAAAAACTAATGTTGAAAATGATTTGAAAGAATTCACTAGCTAAGTGTTTGTTGTAAATAAATTAATTAAAATTTGACACTTGTACTATAAGTCGTGCATGAGGCACACTGCGATATTCACTTAATGTTAATTACACCTTAGGTTTCTTCACATCCAGAGAGTGTTTATTTCATTCACAGAAATTTACCGTGGGTGTCAATCATTACTCTGTCGAATCATATCTACTTTAAGGAGGCTGGGTGGTAGATAGCTCATCAATTAAGTGCACGTCACTGCAGTGTGCATTTACTCTTTAATCGATCGATGCAATTGTCGATTGCAAATTTGTGGCAGAAGCTGAAAAACAACAACACTCCAAAATGTCATTGTTGACCACGGAAACGACTTTATTTGTTACTTCTGGGAGTAGATAACATCAAAGATGCATGAGTAATATGACGCCTTATGATTAACTAACTTTGACATTTATCAGTTATTGATTAATCTTCGTTGCTTCTAACAATAATTTTGTATTTTATTTGTAATACAAATATGTTCAACTCCTTTTTTAAAGATCGAATTCGGATCGAGTGTGTGAGTGATTGCTTGTGGCAAGTAAATTGGAAAATACACAAAATACCACACTGTCAGAACCGTTCCAAAAATACAATACAAAAACCGTGTAAAGATGTAATATCGATACCCTTAATACTCTAAGTGAACATTTTTTTTTTAAATTATATCATAACCAAACAGATTTATGCATCTGTGTTTGGTCTAATTGCAACTGCATCAACAAGACGGGATTGACTTCTTTGCAAATTTATATATATATATGTATGGATGAAGAAGTAGGTTCCTTTATATTCCTGTTAGTGTTAACTTAGAACAACAGGCCGTGATCGTATGGTAGTTGTATTTATAACTACATATGTAATCAGTTCCCATCACCACTGATGTTGTGGGTTAGAATCTTGATCAGGGTGAGGTGTACAACATTATGTGGTAAAGTTTGTTAGTGACTTGCGGTAGGTCGGTGGTTTTCTCCGGGTACACCGGCTTCCTTCACCAATAAAACTGACCGCCACGATATAGCTGAAATATTGTTGAAAGTGGCGTTAACCTCCATCAAACAAACAAACGTACTTGTGTACCATATATCTCTATTCTATTGGTCACTCTAGCGAAGACAACCAATTCACTTAGACAACAACATTAATCAACTCATTCTTCTTTTGTTTGATTCTAATTTTTCAACACGATAACATCCACATCTTATATCACGAATCTCACATATTTATAAATAGAACACGAAATAAAAACAGCTAAAGCTGTGATAGTTATCTTTTTCTTTCGCTTTTATCTACTAACTCATTTCGTTATTCATCATGAAAGAGACTTTCATTCATGTAAATGCAAATCAGAAATAAATATAATACAAATGGCTGCTAGTGCCCAAGCTGATATGAACTTACAACTGTTTCGTACACTCGCACGTATATATATATATAGCACTGTACATTTTATTTGCTATTCGGGGGACGTCGCGGCTGTGTTTGTTATGTGTAGTTACAACAGCCTATACATTCAAGACATCTTCATTACAGCTCTGACTGATTCCTTCCCGCATTGAGGTGTTCTGGATACAAAGGCAATATGATGGAGTCTGTCAGTGACTTGTGTCAGGTCGATAGTGTTCTCTTGGTGCCCGAATTCACACCCCTACATTTGTCCACCAACATACAACTGAAATAGCGTTGAACGAGGTGTTGAAGAATGAATACACCACTTTTGTTATTCATATGAATCTAGACAATGCATATTGTAAATGGAATAAGGGGCCCGGGTGACTCAATGAGTTAGGTCCTTGGATCTAACAGCTCATACAAGCCTATCACCAATACGGCGTGGGTTCGTGCCCAGCTTTGTAAATTAAAAAAGGGTGCACTCGACTCGCAGCCGCAAGTGATAAAGTTTACCAGTTGCTTGCCCATGGTCAGTGGTTTTCTCCGGGTACTCCGGCTTCATCCAGCACTAAAACTGGTCGCCATGATATAGCTGAAATAATGNGGTGACTCAATGAGTTAATGGAATAAGGGTGACTCAATGAGTTAATGGAATAAGGGTGACTCAATGAGTTAATGGAATAAGGGTGACTCAATGAGTTAGGTCCTTGGATCTAACAGCTCATACAAGCCTATCACCAATACGGCGTGGGTTCGTGCCCAGCTTTGTAAATTAAAAAAAGGGTGCACTCGACTCGCAGCCGCAAGTGATAAAGTTTACCAGTTGCTTGCCCATGGTCAGTGGTTTTCTCCGGGTACTCCGGCTTCATCCAGCACTAAAACTGGTCGCCATGATATAGCTGAAATATTGCTGAAAGTGGCGATAAACACCAAAAATCAATCAATCAATCTAGACAATGCATATTGTAAATTAAATAAATAAACCACAGATGCCATTCCTCCTAATTGTATCCTACCTATCACGGCGGGTGTCTTATAAGAAGCAGGAGCTGCATATCATCCGCGAGCTCCTAAGTTCACCTCGTATTCGGTGAAGTTCGTGTTGCTTAACATTTGGTTTGTGGTTTGATGTTTTGTCTTCATCCTGTCGTGTGTGCCCAATGTTGACAGTGTCTCTCGATTGTCCATACTTCGGTTTCCTCAAACATTAAAGAAATCAAAACATTCCAGTCGAATATCGTCTTTTACCTAAACTAGCATTACAAAATATATATACATTTTATTGTTTCTGAATAAAACGTTTATTTGTATTAGGCTTCCGATCATATTAACTGAGATAGATATATTCTCCATGTACAGACACAGCAGGAATGTTTCTATATATGTACATGTAAAGTTGAGCAGCACATGCACGAGTTCTACTACATAGGAATAAGGGAACAAGTCGACAAGAAAAGTTTGAGTCATAGGAATTTCCTATGTCTGTATAAATACACATCCACTAAACGTAAATATCTTGTCAATCTAAATCCCGAATCAAGTGAAATATGACTACAGGGTTCCTACGCAACCGGGAAATCGGGAGAAAAAACGGGAATTTCATATCAGGTTTTCCCGGTTGGGAAGAGTCCTTGAAATTCACAAAAATCGCGTAAATCCGGGAAAAGACCGTGAATTTTGACAATATTGTAATCATCGTTAATGTAAACATTTATTTGAACTGGTACTTGTTTAAGACTTACTATTCATATTAGGTAGACTATTTTAACAAAGAACCAGTCGCTTCTCAGTCAACCATGCGCTTATTGTCACACGATCTCAAACACCTATCGGATGATTGATTTTTACCTTGTGAAAATGGCGCGCCATTTAACCACGTTTTTTAATGCACAGTGCGGTCTGAGTGAATTCTTACCGCAACCGTTGGTTGTAAGCAGTAACATCCTAACTGATGATTCGCTTCCAAACGTAATAGAGGCTATAGCTTCAAGAAATGTAAACAAAAACTGGTGCTTGAGCCAAGGAAATTAACAAAACAACGACAGTTCTCAGAATTAGCAACGGAAAAGTGTTGCGAGTCACTTATACAGTGTGCCTCTTTGGAGAGTCTTGAAATTGAACGATGCATTTATATGAAGCCACATCAAGTGATTGACCTTATACACCTTTTGCCAAAGTTGAAAAAACTGTTTTTTACTCCTAAATGGGTCCGTGACTTGGGGATGTGGAAAACCATATATGAATTGATGTCGGAAATTATTGAATTTGGAAATGACTTTTTACATATATACTACAAAATTTGCGACTACAACACTTCACATTTTATGATGATGTATGATACCGCCCCAGACTGGGCTGCCCAGGATGTTATTGTTGACAGTGATTCAAATTCCTCAGGCACACTTGTATACAGCTCGTAGTCAGACATTTCAGTTTCAATTTCAGATTGTTCTAACCAGGTTTACATGTCAGATACATGCGTGTCGGATTCAGATTTTTTAAATGAAAGGTAAGTGATATGAGAAAATTACCCTGGTAATGAATATATTTGGTATACTCTCCAAAATATTATTTTTTTTTATTATTTAAATCATGTTAATTATACAAATGATCCTTTTAATGCCATCACTGAACGGTGTCAGATTATGCCTTGACCATATCATTTTAAATTTCAAAATAATATTTAGGATCAATAAACACAGTTTCAGGGGCTGAAAATTCCTCAAGCCGGATGCTTAACTTTTGCCCTCGTCGACTTGCTGTGGTCATATCATGCTGCGCTGGCAAAGCTCCTCAGTTAAAAACATATTTCGTGCAGTCAGTACTCCCTTGATATACCGAGGTGGGGTATACTGGTTTACCTCTGTCTGTTCGTCCGTCCGTCCATTACAAAATTTTCGTCAGTTTTCTCAGCAACTATGACTCACAGCTTTTTATTTTTTGGTGGCGGTTAACACACGAGAGCGGGATATAGCTCACAGCAGAGTGGACGTCCTGCGTTCACACATATTCCTAGTTTTAGACCAGCGATTCAGCAACCATTATAATTCTTTGTCATTTATTAGAATAGTTACATTGAACATGTACTTGGATATTGAAATATTTTTGTCATTGCTGGTTTCATGTGTTTTAGCAATACATTGTCTTTATTTCATATGCCTGGCGGATGCTTTTTTAATGCAAAGTGGACGATAGACCCTGAATTTAAAGAGTGGATAAAAAGTACCGAAAATGTTCACCAGGCCTATTGTACAATATGCAAGAGACAAATTGACATTAAAACAATGGGTAGAACAGGTCTTACCTCACACATGAAAGGACAAAAACACATTGAAAATATCTCATTAATGAAAACTTCAACCTTGTCTAATTATATTGAAATATCAAAGAATAACAACTTGGAAAGTTCTTCTGCAACAGGGGCATGTTCTAGTACAGATGACAATGCAAATTGTATTATTGACACTTTTGTGTCAAAAACTGAATGTTTAAACGCAGAAATATTGTGGTGTGTTGTTGAAAATGGTGAATTCAAACTATTCTTTCCATTCAAATGAGGATTCAGTTTATGTATTCCAAAATATGTTCCCAGATTCAGCTATGTGTAAGAATATGTCTTGTGGTGAAACAAAGTCAATGTATGTATCTTGTTTCGGAATAGCTCCGTATTATCAGAATTTGGTAGAAAACAAGGCCAAGACTAGCCTATATGTTTTACTATTTGATGAATCGCCGAACAAGGAAATGCAGAAAAAACAGTTAGACATTTTGCTTAGATTTTGGAATGACAATAAAATTCAAAATAGATATTACACCTCATATTTTTAGGACATACTTGTGCAGTGGATTTGGTTAGAATATTTGAAACAAAAGTTGAAGTCAAATTAGGGTTAAAAAATTTGGTTCAGGTATCAATGGATGGACCAAACGTAAACTGGTCATGTTTTGAAAAACTTCAAGCAAAGATGGAAAATGACTATAGTAGCAAACTTATTGACATAGGGTCATGTGGCCTTCACATCTTACATAATGCTTATAAATCAGGTGTGTCTGAAACAAAGTGGGATATAGGTTATAAACTGTATTGTCTTCATACTTTGTTTGACAATGTACCGGCCAGACGAGATGATTTTGAAAAAAGTACCAAAACTTATGTTTTTCCTTTGCCTTTCTGTTCACACAGATGGGTAGAGAATGTGAGGGTTTGTCAAAGAGCAATATAAATTTTACCGGCACTTACACTGTATATTAATGCAGTAGAATCGAAAAAAGTTAAAAATCCTGATACAAAATCTTTTGCAGTTGTTAAGAGTATGTGTAAGGATCATTTTTTAAAAGCTAAGTTAGAGTTTATTGTTTGTACAGCAAAAACAGTTGAAAGTTTTTTGAAATCGTACCAGACTGAAAAATCAGTTCTGTCTTTTTTTGGCTGGTGATTTAGGTAAGGTTATTAGGTCCTTAATGAGTAGCAGGGCTCGAAATTAACGCTAGCAAGCAGGCAAATTGCTAGTTGAAATTTCAATTTGCCTTAATTTTGCTAGTGAATAAAGTTAGAACTAGCAGAATTTTGCTAGTTGCAAAACATTATGTGTTCAGAATCGTATCTGAACTATGACAAACGTGTAAATTTGTTTTCTCGCAAGATCGGTAAAGATCGCATTGACTTCATAAAAAAGGACGGTATAGTTACATTGTTAGCATTTGTCCGAGAAATATGAATATATACGTCTCTGTCCGAGAAATACGAACAACCATACTGGTTCCCGATTTTTAAAATAACATCTAGTTGTAATTTTTACAGTTCAAGTTACCAGTCGAAATGTCAAAAAGAAGAAAAGTTTCTGATCACGATATCGATCGCGACGTTACAAAAATTACGAAATTCTTTCGCCAAGTTTCAGGTAGATTTATAATTGTGATTACAGTGACTAAGAGGAAAAAATCGTGAAAATCGTTGTGTGACAGCTGTTACACTATCGTATGAAGGCAGCCTAGCCTGTCTGCTTGCAAGAAGTTCTTGAAGAATCATTTTTAGAATGGCAAGATTACGATTTTCGTTTATCCAACTTTGGCCTAGGTAGAGTAGGCAGGGTCTGGAATTACTTTTNCATTTATACTACCAAAGATTCCATATTCTTATGAAACAACTATACCTCATCTGTCTAAATTAAAAAAAAAATGAAGTCCTGAAATAACCTTTATATGTTCAGACCCCAATGTGAAATCATTAAATACAATTATCGTGTTTTTAACAGAAGTGATCTCATTATTTTATTCAAATAGTTATTATTGCTCTGTTTCCATCTTGATTAACTCTAACTCATCTCCTTTATACAATTTTCACACAAAAAAAGCAAAAAAAAAAAAAATAATAACAGACAGGCATATTTCCTTTACTGGCTGTACAATAATTATTCTGTCACATTACATGATGAAAGATAAAACAGTCATTAGTTATATCTTGGTAATAATTACCATGTATATAATTATTTGAGATGAAAAAAGTTCAGTACATGAACAGTGATGCAGCATGCCTACAACTTTTTTTCATTTGAGGTTACATGTACTCCAACTCCACCAATTTGGGGGTACATGGAATTTTTTGAGGGTACAGTGTGTGGCTCTTTATATTACTGTCCAATAAAAGCCAGAATGTCCAGGAGCGACTTACTTAGTGGTCAAGGACGCCTTTCACAATGCGATATAGTCGGAGACAGTGAATTGCTTAAATTAATAAAACACATAAAACCTTACAGTCTTATTGTTACATACATGTATTTCAATGAAAATAACATACATTTTTTGTTAAATTTGGTTGCTAGTCAGGTCAGTCTGTTTGCTAGTAGATTTTTATTTAACTAGCAAAGTTTTGCTTGTGGTGAAAAAAGTTAATTTCTAGCCCTGAGTAGATTTATTAAAAGTAGTGAAATGGAAAAAGCTACATCACTTCAAAAACTTATGAAAGTAGATGTGCTGGATAAAAATAATCAAAAGAATTACAACAAAATTGATGTTGGTTTTTCAGCAGATTTAGAACTGAAAAGTATTGCTGGAAAGAAGTTAGTTAGTGAGGGACAGTTGTTAGAATTTAGAATGGAGTGCAAAGCAATGTTGGATACTATTATTAGTCGACTTATGAAAAAGTCACCATTAGCATACATTAGTAAGAAATTTAAGTTCATTAGATCCCTGTGAAGTAGGTAAAGCTGACGAAGATGTATCATGTGACAGGTTTAAAAGAGTATTAAATATATTACATTCATATAATAAAGTTGACATTAACAGGTGTGATAAGGTTTTAGAAGAATACAGAAATGTTGTAGGGTTATTCAAAATGTCAGACAAATTTAGACTTTTTGATAAAGATGTTCAATCTCTAGATGAATTGTTCTTTTCAGAGATGAATGGTTGTGTAGAATTTGTGAATGTATGGCCAGTTTTCAAACTTTTATTATTATTGTCTCATGGACAGGCTAGTGTCGAAAGAGGTTTTTCTATAAATAAAGAAGTAAGTGTACAAAACATGGCAGAACTTGCAGTAGTAGCTAGGCGCTCTATTAAAGATCATATCAGTAGTGTAGGTGGAATAAAACATGTTGTTATCACTAAACATTTGCTAAGAAGTGCCCAGTCTGCTAGGCAAAAGTATCAGCAACATTTACACTTTAAAAAATCTGATCATGAATGTAAGAAAAAAGCTGACAAAAGAAAAGTTGCTGTGGAAGAAATTGAATCTCTTAGAAAAAAGATCAAGCAAGTTGAAAGCAGCGTTTCTTTTCTTTATGAAGATGCAAATAAAGCAGCTGAAAATGCTGAGAAGCTGCATAGCTTTACACACATATCAAAATCAAACACACTTAGACACAAAGCTGCATAGCTTTACACACATATCAAAATCAAACACACTTAGACACAAAGCTAAAGAACAAGAGAATCAGCTAGTTGATTTGAGAAAGCAATTGTCTGATAAGTCTGAAGTATTGAACAATATGTAGATTTTGAATAATTCAAGTCACTTTTTCTGATAGACTTTTAGACCTGGTGTACATTTTCATGGATATACATATAGGAAGCAATTCTCTTGTTGTTCTAGTCTTATGTTTTTGTTTACATATACTTTGTTATTTCAAGTTGTTCTTCAGATGTTCATTTTTTTTTAAATTTAGTTTTACTTTCCTTTTTTTTATTTACATTTTTGTGATTAAGTTCTGTGATATTCTTGCCAAGGGTGTGCATATATTGGAAGTATTGTTCAGTATGAAGATTTTTTTTATTTTTTATTTAAAGTTTTAATTTCCTGAAATCCATGCACTTCACACATGTCATATATATCAAACAAAAAGAAGAGGACTATATTGTAGTGATGCATATGATGATTTTGAATATGGAAAGAATTACAAGTTATAATTCTGCAGTTAGTTATGTACATGTATTCTAATTGTTCATCATGTTCATTGATATTTGAAATTTTGAATTATTACTGCTTTTCATTTGTTTTATTATATTATAATAAACATTCAGATGTTTCTTATTTATTGTTTCAAAAAGCCATGAATGCAACTTGGAGCATGTTTGCTCTGCAGTATCTTGATTATGCATTATCAGTCTAAATACAGTATACACAGAGTGATAAATCACCTTGGCCTGACTAGAGTGAAACTCCAAGAAATTGAGTGAATGCTGGTGATTTATGGTGATGACACTGACATTTATGACCATGTCAATATATTCCCGTGTAATAAACAGCATGGTGTTTGCTGGTGAATCACCAACAATCACCTTCATTTTGGGTGATAGATGTCCAGCATGGTCGATTTGTAACTCCATCACTCTGTGTGTACTGTAAGAACCATAAGTGGATAGGGAGAAAAATATAACAGACAGCACAGAATAAAATTCATTTACACATGTAGTTACACAGAGAAAAAAACAATTATGAATTTAAATTATGATCTTCAACAGTGGAAATTATGCAGTAAGCTTTGAATGGCCTAGAAAAACTGTAGTAAAAGGTTATGTAGCTGTACAACACAATGATAGAATGACAGGACTTTTTATTGTCCCTGCATACAAAGTTTGAGAATCATTTTTTCTGTTAGTCCATGTAATTGCTTAACTTCTCCTGTATGTTTACTCTCTTTTACAATGTATTTCATTTTGAACAGTTGTTGGTGTGCATAAAATAATTCAATTCCAGTCAAAAATGTAGTGAACGGAGGATTACTGAACATGCTGAAGTTTTCACAAAATAATACATGTATAGTAGGGGTTGGGTATTCTATGTTAGTTAGTCTCAGGTTTGCTTGTTATTGAATATAACAGTGGTCAAGAAAGGATTAACAGGGAAAAGAAGCAAAGTGAATACATGGATTAAATGGACAGGAGACAATTAACTGTAATCCAAAAGTGATAAAGGAAAACTTGCTGCAGGTACCAGTATTTGACCTTGTATAAACATGGATTTTCCTATTCAGATCCTGGAAGTTATTACCGTTACCAAATGAGTTGATTTCACATAGCATGTACAAAATGTATAGGAAAAAAAGCAAAAAGATAACTTAACTTTGATTAGCAGTTATGTCGTAAACTGACCTTGAAAATTGTTAGAAACACCTTAAAAAGTCCTTGAATTTCTGTTTGAAAATGTTGTGAACCTTTTGACTACCAACGACCACACCTTTATTGTCTAATAGGAACTACCTTGAAGTTATCATCCAATGAGCATGTCATTCTCCAGAAAGAGGCACCCGTATTACGTTCAATCCCTAGGCAAGCTGTGATTTTGGATCAAAGCAAACCGCACAGCGGGGTGATATTCCCTGCAACTATGTAGTTATTATTTCTGCGCAGCCGGCATTACCCAGAGGCGAAGCAACTGTGATTTTTTTTCTAAAAATATGCTACCAAGTAAATTCCATGAACAGTATGAAGAAACCAAAGGGATAATAAGAATGCCTATTTCAAAGAAGAACAGACAACACAACGGTCAAAAGAAAAAAAAGGACAAACAACGATCCACCAAACATTATACATACAACTAAAGATCTAACATTACAAAACGTGGTCAACTGATTTTAAATCTAGCTATGTAATGTATAAACAAGCATTGATGAAACGCCATAAGGAATAGACAAAACAGTTATGAATGAAGCAGTATATTATTTAACGACACAGCTGATGCATAGTGATTTCTTTAGTAGGTCATTTATATATACATTGTATATATATATATTGACATCCTTTCATCATTATGTTTAATCTATAAGTTACTCATTTATCTCTGATGTTCGCATGTGATTTTGTAAATATCACTCTACTGGCGGCAATCTATAAATATCGTCAGTAACTACACGAGTGCCGTCACGTAGCCTCACACATGACACCGTGAGGTAATGAGGTAGTGAGATCTAAGCAGCCAGGTCAACCTCTCTGAATCACTTGTCGATCTGCTTCTAAGGGTGTGAATCCTTAAATGGACAATTCCTTGATTATCAACCTGTATTAGTCCGAATTCTTAGTCTGCTAGTCTCTTGTTTTATATTCTGACTGGACATGAGACTTTAATTGACTTTTCCTTAATTGTTAACCTTCATGGACCTGAGTCCTCAAATGATTCCTCATTGATTATCACCCTCCGTTAGCCCGAATCATTAATAATCTATTCATTTGATTTTCAATATGCATGGAGTCTTTAATTGACACTTCCTGTTTGTCAACCTGGATGGATTTGAGTCGATGTGACTGTCTGTTCCTTTATTTCATCACCATACATGTGCGTGAGTTGAACATTGGATGTGCTGTCTGTTCCTTTATTTTATTATCACCCTACATGTGCGTGAGTTGAACATTGGATGTGCTGTCTGTTCCTTTATTTTATTATCACCCTACATGTGCGTGAGTTGAACATTGGATGTGACTGTCTGTTCCTTTATTTTATTACCACCCTGCATGTGCGTGAGTTGAACATTGGGTATGACTGTGCTCCTTTATTTTATTATCACCCTGCATTTGCGCGAGTTAAACATTGGATGTCGATGCTCAACTTGCATGGACGTGAGTCCTTAATTTAACCCTTCCTTGATTGTCAATTGGTTTCCAATCTGCATATGGATGTGAATATTTAATTGGCTGTTCCTCTGATTATCAACTTTCAGGCCGTTCACTTGTTTGTAAACATGTATGGGCGTGGGTCCTTCACAGTTTGATTCTTGGTTTGTCGTTCTGTGAAGTTGTACTGTATTATCAATGTAATTCATGTGTTCTGCAGTAGACATTTATTTGATTATGAAATTGTTGGTCATTCAGTAATCGCTTCCTGTGTTTTCAGCCTAGTTGGACATGTCGTTCAATGATAATTAATTTCATCAACCACAGCTGTTCATATTTGTTTTGATGTCCTATGATTGAATGCAATTATATTTTTTTCTTCAAAAAATGAAAGATCAATTTAACATTGAATCATAAACAACGTATGCACCGACAAGAATATAGTTTATCTAGGACATTTTGCATGGTATTTCGTTGATATCGGCAGGCAGGAACTCATAATGTCCATGTACGCATATTTGTTTTCTTTCTCTTATGACCGACGAGACATTCACTGGATTTGAGCATGCGTAACACGCTGGTTGAAATATAAGACAAGGAATCTGCTTACCGTTCGGGAGCGCCTATGTTCTTTCCGGATTAGTTAGTGTGGTCCATCTTGCTTATTATTATAGTTTTCTGTATGACATTTTTGATGTCTTCGTTTTTCTGTTCTGTTATTTAGTTTGTTGTCTGTGTTGTGCCAAGTGTTGCTTGTGTCTTTGTATTGTCTCTATTTACACCTATAGATAAACTAATAACGGAGGTGAATTAATACTTTCTTTTTATAATTGTAACATAAATACGCATTTTTCCTTTGATGTTTTTATGCAGTAATCAACTTAAAAATAGTGAACCTTTACAAACCATGGTCTAACATGAAGATCTTGATGTTATTCCATGATTTTGACATCACACGATATTATTCCATGATTTTGACATCACATGATCTGTCAATCATGTAATTTCTGTTACAAACTATATATACCATGGATCTTACTCATGAACTTAATTTAAGCCAACTCATCCTTTATATTCGTTTGTTTTAAATAAGTTAATTCGTAAGATCCATGGTATATATAATACTTATTCTCAAACTGTACTCTTTTCAAATAACAACATGAGTAATATCTCCCAGTTTAGCATTATGTGGCTTATAATTACAGAGGACAGTGTACTCTACTCGGTACTAATAACATTAAAATGTTTTGATCTTAGCTATATGCATTTACACAATTATATCCAAATATAGCTGCGTTGTTTCTATATCAGGCATAGAAATTGATTTCTCCCACAAATACTATTTCATAATAACACGATGTTTGTTTTGAATGACAATTTCAATTATGGTTAAAAGATGAAAACACAGTGTGATTAAAATCATTACTCAGCATCTGGTTTTATGTGTTAAGCGTCCATGATATACCACAGCTTCTCTTTAAACAACCTTACAACATGGAAGTAGAGAGACATACTGTGGTAATACTTGTCTGTCACGAACATGTGACGATTAAAAGGTCTATGTCCTTACGGGCAATAAATGCGGTTAGACCCCTTGGTTTACTTGCTCGCAGATTTTTAAAAACAATTACTTGTCTTTCCAATATTTAAATTTTGAGCGTACCTGATGAAGGTTATTCCAGAAAAGCGTTCTGTGCACTAAATATGATAACTACGTTTTATTAGTCATTACATTAAATGCATGTGAAATACTGAATATTCTAATTCCTAAATGACATCAGATTGTTTTCTCCCTCTGGCTTTGGCGACCTTTGGCTGTCATGTTGAGGTTCTTTGATGTTCTTGCACCCAGATATTTTAAAATCAGCTGGCTTTGTAATATTATAGGTTGGACCGTACGTTATGAATGTTATTCCGTATATTAAAGTAAATATTCACGTTTTTCTTAAAATAAAGATAAAGAAAAACCGATATTTCATCAAGTGAACCTCAATGAAAACAAGTAAATAATGTATACAATTTTATAAACGGACATTAAATTTGATACATCATTGTGAAACGAAGGTTTATAAATATCTTCAGTCATGTGTTGCATGTGTTTGCGTATTCTTCGCTGGCTTTCTAACCGTTTGGTGTCGAGAAACACTGCGAATGGAACTACAGAAACACGACTGTTCTCACTAAATGAATATTTACTCTTATAACCATACTGACAGTCAAGACCTGTAACACTTCGTGTAAACATGAATTTCGAATCATATTATTTCAGAACTCCGTAGAGGAATTGCCGAGAAAAAAATAACGTATGTTTCCCTCGTAGTTTCATTTGATAGTTGGAATTGTTACATGTATTAGCTCGGCTTTCCAGTGTGTTAAAAGTATTGGTCAATGAAGGTGGCAAATACAGATATGGCCGTTTGACGTCTTTTCGGTATTTAATTGTATTTAATCATAACTATGATTCTTATTTATGCAATCGACACAATTATGAAACAACGTAAATCTAGAAGTAATGTTAAAAAGAAAGATAAAAAAAACCACTCACATCGCCTATCACAACTAAAGAATTAAAGTTTGAACCCCTTTCATGACGAGGTGTACTCGATGCAACATTATGTGATAAAGTATGTCAGTGACTTGCGACAGGTCAGTGGTTTTCTCCCGTTTCCTCCACTAATAAAACTGACCAACACGATAAAACTGAAGTAGTGTTGAAAGTGGCGTTAATCAGTATAAACCAAAATCAAATAGAAAAATCGTAGAAAGGGGAAAATTCGATACACAGAACACACAAATATATGATTGACTTTCCTAGATTGGTCCAATTTAAAAAAAAAATTAAAAATGGAAGAGTTAAGCTATTTTTATGGACACAAAAGTGTTTTAGTGTACAAAAGAATCATGGAATTTAAAAGATTAATGAATCAACTCGATTCGCATCAACAATTCGGGGTATATCTACATGTAAGACTTTCAAATTACACTTTTTCTTTGACCAATGTATTGTGTGTCCTTGGATTAACGGCTTCAAACAATATACAGAAGGATAAGCGGATCCTGCTCCACTAAGGACAACTGTCTTGTTATCGTATAGAAATTATGGTTATAAATCATGAGTTTCACACGATCTGTATATGCAATATATAAAAAAGTGTGTGTGTGTGTGTGGGGGGGGGGGG
>MJUT01055632.1:753659-764407 GCA_002080005.1 Gigantidas platifrons | reverse complement strand
CAAAGGGGTAATCAGAATCCGTAAATCGAAGATACCAAAGGAGTAATCAGAATCCGTAAATCGAAGATATCAAAGGGGTAATCAGAATCCGTAAATCGAAGATATCAAAGGTGTAATCAGAATCTGTAAATCGAAGATACCAAAGGGGTAATCAGAATCCGTAAATCGAAGATACCAAAGGAGTAATCAGAATCCGTAAATCGAAGATATCAAAGGGGTAATCAGAATCCGTAAATCGAAGATATCAAAGGTGTAATCAGAATCTGTAAATCGAAGAAGGACAGACAACACAATGGCCAAAACAAAAAGTACAAAATGACGAAGAGCGGTTTACAAAATACTACACATAAAACTAAAGATCGAGCAACACAAACCCCACTAAAAACAGAGGTTAAATATTAATAAAAGTGCACTAATGGGCATTAAATGTACTTTCCACGATAATACAAATAAATAAATAATAAACAAATAGATAATATTCTCCATTGTAATGTCATGAATAAACGATTGTATAGCTTATCATCGTGTAAAGTTAATAATATAACTGGCTTCGTCAGAATATCTATGTACTTTTAAAGTAACAATGACACCATAGTAATTGCTTATGTCTGAACTGTGAAATTCGATAATAATTTTGACAAACCCATCCTGTGTTACTGACATTATCAGAGATCAAAGTACAACAATCTAGCAAGTGTTTAATCTGAAGACAACTGCACTCATAAATATCCTCACTAGTTAAACTTTGACCTTTTAATTTATAACGGTTCTGAGTACTTTTGTTTATATAAGAGCAATACTAAAAATAAATGTGGAATATCGGAGTTATTTGTTATGTCCGAACTTGAACGTTAATTTAGAAGTGAATTATTTAACATTAGAAATACAAATTTCAATTTATACTCCCCTATGGATCGCCGAATATTTCCATGTAATTTTGTCTTTCGTTCAATTTAATAATACTTGACCAATCTGCAAGTTGAATATGATGGCCGTTATTTTTGTATTAATAGCGAACAGGTTATTTCCTCGTTCACGATTTATCACCGGGTTTGTAACTAGGTTAACTCGACGGGTGCCACTAGTGGAACAAGAACTGTTCACCTTTCCGGGGCACTTGAGTTCACCCCAGGTATTAGTGAGGTTCGTGTTACTCGATCCTTAGTTTTATGTGTATGTTTTGTGAATCTTTTTTTTTTTGTCCTTTTGTACTTTTTCTTTTGGTCATTGTGTTGTCTGTTCTTCGATTTACGGATTTGTATTACCCCTTTTTGTATCTTCAAACTCTTCTTATCCGCATATAGGGTAGATAACTTCTAAAACAATATAATGCTTATAAACGGGAGTGTGATTTTTACTATGTTGTGCAATGAATTACGCCAGAATGCTAAATTGAGAGCTATTATTCAGTATTAACTATGTAGCGACTTCTAGTAAAATCCTAATGACCCTGCCTGTATTCATTGCGTTGGAGCCGGCCATAGGAGGTGCGGGGCCCAATAATGTTCTCTGTAGCGCCTGCAGTGATTTGTTATTGTGCTTGAACAGCCGAGAGTAGATAACTTTAGTGAGTGGCTCAATTAGGAACAGTTGGCTTAAGGTTGGCCCTGCATTGCTTACTTTGTTGTGTACTTATATCATTGTGTACATTCTACACATCTGCTGTAGTGAGTCTATGTTCGATGCTTAGTAGGTTATGCATTGCTTCTTGTAGTCTGTTTAGTATCATCACACTTGTGTTATTACTACTATTGAGATTATAAGGAGCTATAGTGCTCAATGTATTGTGTATCTACGTCATTGCGTTTTCTTTGTAGTGGTTTGTGAGCCATTATTTGTCTTTTGGTATTTTTTATACTCCCGCTCCACCGGAGGAGGGTATGCTGTTTTACCTCTGTCCGGCCTTCCGTCTGTCTGTCCGTCTTTCCGTCCGCCCCAAGATATGTTTCGTCGTATTTTTCTCAGCAACTATTGATGGCAGAAATCTGATATTTGGTCACAAGCTTCATATAGGTACCTCATATCGTGGGAAGCGTTTTTGGACCCGTCACATTCCTATTTCCTGTTTGCCGACTTAATTGGTTTTAATACACATTGAACATGTATGTGGGTGTATCATAAGTGAGCATTAGATCACAGTTCATCTTGTTCTCTTTGAAATTATAATATCTGTCTCTCCATTTACGGCTTCAGATTAACTCTTTGATATTTTCATTTGTTTTCGTTGTTTAATATTTTCATTGGAATTTTAAACAGCTCGTATATATATGTATATATATATATATATATAAATAAAAACTATAACACAAATTTCCCAGACGTTTCGACCATTCCGGCCTTCTTCATTGGAAATATTTTTAACACTAAGGGTAACAATGGTTGCCAGAAACATGACGTTATAATTACAGTATAAATAACTTTCTCTGCAAAAAACAATATATATATTCAGTTCCTATGCGATATTCTGATTTCCACAAATACAATTGTAGAACACGTATGCATCAATAACTGTTGTGTACATGTACTAACTGTCAATGTAAATCCATCGAGCTCCATTCAGTAGGGACATATTTTGACTTTTTGTAATAATATACGGATCGTTTTAGACGTGATCGCATGGTAGTTGGGGTTACAAATATCTGTGCGATCAGTGCATATCTCCACTAAGGTTGTGAGATCGAGTCACGCTCATGGCGAAGTGTACTCGATACAACATTATGTGATAAACTTTCTGAGTGACTTCCGACAGGCCAGTGGTTTGCTCTGGATACTGAAGTTTTCTCCATCAATAAAACTTACTGCCACGATATAACTGAAATACTAATAAATGGCGTTAAACACCATATCCCTTATCCCAATTCAGTGTTTATTTATACATAACACATTGACTCTAACTTACTTAAGATTTTCCCATATATCAGATCACACTATCTCTTACTCCCTCCCGGTACCCCAAAAATATGTACCTCCTTATTCCGTTATTATGTTTCTTCAAAGCATTTTAGTTTTAATTCCTGTAGGATTAGTAAAGTGCTTTAAATCCCAATTTTCACATTTGCTCAATTTCAAATCTTGGAAACTGTATACAACATTGATATAATAAAGCTAAGTTAAGAATAGCTCGAATGAGATAAGGATTCACTGTGGATTAAAGACAACACAAAGAGCTATCGTCACCTTCTAATTAAGGAACAACGGTCTCTTATGATATTTCGTTTTTTGAGTTTTTCCCATTGATCATTGACAAACGGTATATTGCTCTGTGGATCAATTCCAGCACCATTTTTTTCTTCTAATTTTTTTTGTTTTTTTTTTAATTTTAAACTCGTTTTCATCATTTATATATGGTTGTTGGATTTCCTCCGTGGATCCATTGCATGGCCATTTTGTTCTTCTAATTTGTTGTTTTATTTTTTTAATCTCGTTTTCGTCTTTAATATAACTGAAATACCGTTTCTTTGTAGTTAAGCAGCAATCGACTAAACATATAGAAAATATTTCATTAAACGACATTGTTTCACAAAGGGAAATAACTCAATTTTAAATGATGTATTCTAGAGATATATGTCATTCTAATATATGCACTTCAACAACTGTTAAGCGTTATCTGGCTTATTTCATAAATACTATTTGTTAATTGTTAACATTTTAAATACACTTTCTCTATTAACTTGTACACACAAACTTCAATTGATTGCATACCATGTAGTGACCGATAATAAATCGGTTTACATAGGGCGAAACGTGTTTGCTAGTTAAACTCGTTCTAATAGTAATGTGTCCACTCTTGGAGTATACATGTAGTACAGTTCAAATATCGGATGATATTCGACGAATGATATCATCACACATTATAATTAATAAATTCCTAAAACTATGTATTTAGCCGACAATCTACATTTTTGTGTAAAAGCCTGCTGTGCTAGAAGTGGTCAGCTTGTTTCTGGCCCTGTTTGATCTTGTGATGAATTGCCTTTTGTTGTAAGCATAAGAAGTGTCTTCAGCGCGCTTAAAGTCTCACATGCAGAGCTTGCGAGCAAGAAAATACACAAAACTCTCGCAGATATTAATACATCAACGAGAGGCTCCATTAATCATAGGGGTCGTAGTGGTCGTGATCGTCTATGCAATCATATATCACCACTAAAGTTGTGAGTTCGAATTCCACTCAGTAGAGGTGTACTTGATACAAAATTATGTATACAATATTTTATTATAGAATAAATTCAAAACATACAGATTACAACATTATGTGATATAGTTTATTAGTTGCTGGTGGCAGGCCGATGGCTTTCACCGGATTTCTCCATAAATAAAACTGACCGCCACGGTATAACTGCAATATTGTTGAATGTGGCGTTAAACACCATAACTCCATCCATTAATCATATTGACATTGACATTAACGGTGTTACCATATTGCACATTATTTGTTTTTTTTACAAATAAAATTTAAAACCAAAAATGCCACACTATCTGAATAGTTCGAAAACTTTACGGTTGCCACCATGACATGTTGGACCGTTATGGAATATGTGTGTCACAAATGACCACGGATATGTTCCACTTGTCGTTAACACTTCCCGATCCTTTCCTCGTTCATAACCTATCACCGGGTTTGTAGCTAGATTAACACGACAGGTGTCACTAGTGGAGCAGAAGTGCTTACCCTTCCAGAGGTCACCCCTGGTTTTTAGTGGGGTTCGTGTTACTTGATCTTTAGTTTTATTTGTATGTTTTGTTGATCGTTGTTTGGCCTTTTCTACTTTTATCTTTTAGCCATTGTGTTGTCTGTTCTTCGATATACGGATTCTGATTACTCCTTTGGTATCTTCAAACTCTTCCAAAATCCAATCGAAAAATCGTAGAAACAGATTCAAAATCGACACCCATAACAAACATATACATGGCTGTGCAATGCACTTGCTTGGTAGAGGCACTTCAATAACAAGTTGCAGGGTTAAACTAGTTTTATGTGCACGAACTTCTCCTCTTAATGAAATAAGGTACTGTGATTTAGAAAATGATGGTGACTTTTGTTGTTGGTAATTAACGTTGTCTTGTTCTTATGATACTATGTATTTCTCGTTGGTGGTTGGTTTGGTTTATGGTTTAATATTTCAAATTGATGATAGCGGTCAGTTTTATTAGTGGAGGAAATCAGAGTATACGGAGAAAACCACCGACTTGTTGCAAGTCACTGACAACTTTATCACACAATGCTGTATCGAGTACATCTTGCCATGAACGGGCATTCGAACGTACAACTTTAGTAGTGACTGATTGCACAGGTAGATGTAAATCCAACTACCATGCGATCACGATCACGGCGGTCCCTTTGTCTCCTTGAAACTTCATATTAAGCGATATAAGTGAAGTCATATTCTGGAAATAAGATTACAGAACAAAGCACATTAATGTCGTCTATGTCAGACAAATATTGGATAGAATTACCCAGGATGCCGTTCACAATAATGGGTCATATTAAAATAAAGAATCATATCACGGTTTCGCCAGATAAATGGATTTATGAATAAGTTATAAATCATATTATTTATTAATACAACTTATGACCTTTATACATTGTATATAACCATTACAGGTAAATCAGGTCAACTGTAACCTAGTTTTATCACTCGTCGCATATTGATTTATTTATCACTGACACCAGAATGTATGCATACAGTCATATGTAGACAGTCATCTCTTTGTTATCAAACCAACACGGATGAACAGTCAACTGGAAATGAAAATAATATATAATACATTATAAACCTATTTCTAGAACATGTGCTCAAATAATATAATTCTAGACACTATGCAAACCAATACTAAGTAACAATGATATATGTTTTTAAAAACAATCAGATGACTTACTGGGTGACTTTTATCTTGATGTACAAACACGTCGATACAAATATTGTGGCATGATGAGAAAACGAGACTCTTTTCTAAAATTGAAAGGTGTGTCTCCATATCTGAAAGGTGTGTCTCCATGTCTGAAAGGTGTGTCTCCATGTCTGTAGTTATGTCTGCCTCCAAGACAGAATAATAATACTCTGACGATATTATCCATGCCTATTATTTAGCAACTGCACAAATACCCAAGCATATATATTAAGTGGTGTCATGTTTGCCTGTGTTCGTCCATCCACTTATCGGAAGTTCATTGATGTTGTGACTCATAGCACAATATCATAGAAATATTATGCAAGTTACTAACATCTGACGTAATGCATTGTACTGGTAGTGTTAATACATCGAAACACGAACACAGAAGGGAAACGGTTCATGCACGTACTCTTACAAAACAGAGAACTTATGATCATTTTCAGAAAACAAACAAACACAACAAACAAAAAGAGTCATCAGGACAGTTTATCCCTTGTAATTATTTGGAGTGCGAAAGTCGTACTAGATGGTTTTATGATCCCCTAGACACTGGACATGTTTACAGAGTGTACCTTACATTTAACCGTACGTTCCTACAATTCATATGTCTAACAGTAAATATAATATATATGCTTTATACATCATTAAAATCATTTCTATGTTAAATGATATGATTTCCTATGCAACTACATCATGTAACTATTTTAAGCATTTTTTTGTTACTATACAAACCATTATGCACTGCATCTTTCATTAAATCTGCAGTCATGCATGCTGTATCTAAGTATTTCATCAAGCGTGACTTCACTTCCGGTGCAACTGTTCTGCTTCTTGACATTATACGCATGCGCTTGCCTTTTTCATTGCACTTCCCGTTTAGATTAATATCAACACAGATGTATGGTATTAGTATGTTGATGTAGTCTGTATACAATACTTTGACAGAAACTACAAACAATGTGAGATATAATCTAAATTAATAAACTATAAAAACACATTTGTGGTGGAAGCGAATCTGCTTGTTTTGTATTGTTTATATATATGTAAGGCCCCAGGTGGCTCATTGAGTTAGGTAGTTGGATTACCTGACAACTCATACAAGCCTATCACCAATACGTCGTGGGTTCGCGCCCGGCTTTGTAAATTACGAAAAGGGTGCAGCTGCAAGTGATAAGGCTTATGAGTCTCTTGCCCATGGTCGGTGGTTGTCTCCGGCTTCTTCCAACACTAAAACTGGTCGCCATGATATAGCTGAAATATTGTTGAAAGTGGTGTTAAGCACCAAAAATCAAATCATATATATATATATGTATTGTCATTAGATATCCAGTGATCAAGAAGGAAAGGTTGGAATCACATTGTATGGTTTAATCCCGTCACATTTTTGTACCTGTCCCAAGCCAGGACCTGGATTTCCAATGTCATATGTCGAGGGTTTTATGTGTGTTCATTGAGTTAAGATGAGAGGTGTTTATTTACTTTGTTGATTTTGGTGATTGGGATTGTTGACCATCACTGTTTAAACTTTCTTTTCATAACTTGAAGGTTTTCCTTTTTCAACTTTAAGTGGTCATAGCTGCTCATTATACCCCCGCTCCACCGGAGGGGGTGTACTGTTTTACCTCTATCCGTCCTTCCGTCCGTCCCAAAATATTTGTCGTCGCATTTTTCTGAGCAACTACTGATGGTAGAAATCTGATATTTGCTCACAAGCTTCATATAGGTACCCCATATCGTGGGAAGCGTTTTTGGACCCGTCACTTTCCTACTTCCTGTTTTCCGACTTGGTTGCTTGTTATGCACATTGAACATACATGCGGGGGTATCATAAGTGAGCATCTTTTTTTTATATGTACTTCTGCTCTCTTGCTCCTAACGACTATCAACTTATTTTGTTTTCCAATATTTTGAATTGAAGCGTGCGCACTAAATTAGATATCTACGTTTCTATTATATTAATTAAGTTGACATTCATTATGCATAAATTATAAAACTAGCCTTTCCAGTGTATGCACATCTTGTAAATTCAATAAATAAAACTAAAGAAATGGTACTGTATTATCAGCTACAATTTATTACCAAGCCAGGAAAGTGAGTGGTCATGAATATGCGTGTTTCCGATGTGTCAACATTTTTTCGTTTGTAATTTAGAACTGACTGTATGGTATTTTTCGTTTGGACTTTAGAACTGACTGTATGGTATTTTTCGTTTGTAATTTAGAACTGACTATGGTATTTTTCGTTTGTAATTTAGAACTGACTGTATGGTATTTTTCGTTTGTAATTTAGAACTGTTTGTAATTTAGAACTGACTGTATGGTATTTTTCGTTTGTAATTTAGAACTGACTGTATGGTATTTTTCGTTTGTAATTTAGAACTGACTGTATGGTATTTTTCGTTTGTAATTTAGAACTGACTGTATGGTATTTTTCGTTTGTAATTTAGAACTGACTGTATGGTAATTTTGTTTTTAATTTAGAACTGACTGTATGGTATTTTTCGTTTGTAATTTAGAACTGACTGTATGGTATTTTTGTTTTGTTTTTGTTTATTTACTATTACTTCTATGATTTGTTTTAGGTTTCAATTTATTACTTATTATAGTAATCTTATTCACTCTAGATATGGGAGCAATCTAAATTAGTAATTTCTGTAGACAACAGATTTCCACTGAAGCACAGTAATACTTACAAAATCCCCATGGCAACTTTTTTGTCAGCGGTGTTGTTAAGAATACCCCAGCGTCATTGTTATAACGACGTCTCCAGTTAGACGTCAATGGTGTCTGTCTACAAGTCCCGTTTTTCCTGTTTGATGCAATAAGGGTAAACAGTAAATACCACTATAAGTAACATTTGGTAGAAATGAGAAAAAGAATAACACCATATTAATCTTATTAAAATATCATCTCTACCGTTTACTGATATGTCGTGGCGTATGATATCTTTAGAAGCCTCATTAGTTTAAACATATTTTATTTGCTCAAATATGCAAAAAGGATAAGACACAAGTTAAACAAACTAATGAAGTCTTCTCCTAGAAACCCCATTCCAGGTCACGTTTCAGTGACATGATGTCATGAAAATATAATGATATGATAAATGTAGATACATATGTATGACCTGTTTGGTCCAAATCGGATTGGTCATATCGTGGTAAGCAGTTTAACAACAATTTCTTTTCCAATTAAAATCTGTATTTGAAATCTTTACATTTGTTAGTGAGAGAAACATAAAATACCAGTACCTTATCCTGGCCTCGTTAATATTAGTAGAATGTTATAGAAATGGTGTTAGGGAACGACCATTTAACTTGAAAAGGGGGGGGGGGGGTTATGGTTTTTTCCTAAAAAAATATTCTGATTCCCAATGTTGCTGAAAACAATATTCTGATTTTGGTTGAGGAAATAAAAAAATTATCTGATTCAGAGTTTTTGTCATATAACCTAATGTTAAATTCTGGAAAAAAATAAATATTCTAAGTCTCGTGTTGTCCGAAAAAAAAATTATGAGCAAAAAAAAAACCATACCCCCACCCTCCTGCAAGTTAAATGGTCGGTCCCTTAGTCGTTTTAGTACAATACGTTTTTATCAATACATCCAATATGGATTTTAAGAGTTATTTCATGAGTGTTTCTAATTTTAGGCTTGTTTGTTTACTTCCTATATACTTTCGCTTTTGACCCACGTGTTGGGATGTATGAAAAATCTAAAATGGTGTTGTTTTTTTTATCAATATTTTATATGGAATTATATTAAGAACAATTTCAAGTGCTTGGTAATCGTCATTTTGAAGTGTTTCTGCATCGTTCATTCTCGATTACATCTTCTGTTTCTCTTACTTTTATTTCAATAGTTGTGACTATAGCTAAATTGCGTTTTTTCAAGACATACTTCGATATTTTATGGATATATTTCAACACATATTGTATCATACATAAATAAGATGAATACTGAAAGAAATACATACGTCAGTGATGTAAACTGGATATGTATGTGATGCTGATGTTCATCTTGAGTGAATTTAAATGTCCCAGATTCTACATTCATAAAAAATGTTGGAACGTAGATATCGTACCATATTCCAGTTAACTAAAATATATTAGAAATAAGTTCAAAATTAAGTGCAAGTTAAATAATGAAAATAAAATGACATGCGCACGCGATTACATATTTTACGAATGTGTAAATCAATCAATGTGACAAAAATGGAATCATAATAATTATGTAATTACTATAGCTGCATTTAATTTCTTTTTGACAACATATGTAATTTCAGTCTTACTAAAGGTCATGATTTATGTTAATTAAGTATTTCACATGCGTTGTTTGTCCTGTTGTCCTTTTTTCTTTTGGCCATTGTGTTGTCTGCTCTTCTTAGATTTACGGATTCTGATTACCCCTTTGGTATCTTCAAACTCTTCTTTTTGAAATACCCGTGGCTATATTTAGGTATTGAGGAATATTTGAACAGTGAACCATTTTTGAAAGATAGTCTTTAAAAATTACTATATGTTATATTTGACCACAACAAAAACTACCAAATCACACATAATCGAAATAATGACTGCATCTTAAGTGTGTTGGACTTGCATTGATACATATTTACTTTTGACATAAGGTAGTTAGGTTTGTGTTATTTTTCAACAGAAGGTTTAACAATGATTTTTAAAAACACAATGCATATTGTCGCTAACTTAATTCCTTACACCTGAGTTCACCTCCGGTTTTTAGTGGGGTTCGTGTTACTCGATCTTTAGTTTTATATGTATGTCTTGTAGATCGTTGTTTGTCCTTTAGTTTTTAGTGGGGTTCGTGTTACTCGATCTTTAGTTTTATATGTATGTCTTGTCGAT
>MJUT01055632.1:728929-742647 GCA_002080005.1 Gigantidas platifrons | reverse complement strand
AAGTCAAATGTGAAGAAATTATCTATTAATTAGTAAGAAAATACATGAGTGTAAATGTACATGTGAAGTTATTCAAATTTACTCTCAGATATATATGAAGATGTAAGTTCATAGAATTTTTTTGACGAATTCCGATAACATCCGAGCAAATGCACCCAAATTTCACGTCCGGAATACAAAATAAGGAAAAGGTCAATACGCGATTAAACACACACACACATTCAAAACGTTTCAAATGAAGGATATGTCACTATGGAATGTAAGTTGCTCAAAAATTAATCATTCATATGCCCTTTTATTTTACGCAACGCGGTTAATATTTCATTTCCGGCCCTTTCGACATATTTGAAACTTGTAGATAGAGTATTGTTCTAGAATACTTCAAGATGTAAATGGCACAATTTAAAAATGTAACATGGGTCAGGGGTATATGCAAGCAAAACTTCGAAACACTTATTTGGCAAGCACCCACCCCAAAAAGAAAAACAGACAATAACAGAAATTTAATGAAATATAGGTATTCCCCAATTTGAGGGGGGGGGGTGGAGTGGAATTCACATATTTGTAAGTTGTAAATTGGTTAATTACTTATTCTTACGCTTAGGTTTATTGAAAATGATGTAAAAACAAAATTGCTTCTTCTCTATAACATTCACTATCTTACCTGAGACATCTGAAGGGACTCCTGAAGAGGTATGTCTTTTAGTACACAGTTCTGTTTATCTTTACTATTGGGGATTATTTCTGGAAAGACTTTATACAGATACACAATTTAAGACTAAATATAATTCAACAACTATTTTGATAGTGCTAGCTCACTGAAACAACAGTCCGCGGATGTCGCCCCATATTTTCCTGATTCCGAGCCACCCAGTATTTGCTCTTTCTCCTTAATGTTGCGTGCTTAGCGGAAATGCAACAAATACCTATTGTATAGTCTTTAATCGGTACTCGAACCAAATGGGTAATCAACAACCGCAAATGGAAGAATGACAGACTACACAATTGTCAAGTGGAAAAGGACAATGATCTACAAAACATGGTATAGACGACAAAAGAGCTATCAACACGAATCCAACATGATACCCGTCACATTTCTTGTGAACTATAGCATCTGAACCATGTCCTGTACTTATGTACTCATGTGTTCATTCATATAATACAATTATTAATGAAACACATATCTTGCTCAGTTGTAATGACATATGTTACAAGGCAAGATCAGCATAAATATAACGAAGGCATAATTTGAATTATCAAGAGATATGTTCATGTTTGGTTAGCCGGTGACTTATATGAAACAGGAACTGCTTTGCCTTCTCGAGTACCAGTGTTTTGTGTAGGGCTCGTCTTCCTGATAATTTTATTTGTTTTTTTAACTTGTCGCTAAATATTAGATTTTTTGTACGAGTCTTAGACGAGTAGAGAAATGTCAGTTTTGTTGAGCATTTCTCCATTTGTAGTACTGTGAAACCTGTCTAACCCAAAATAAACGAGAATCTTGTCTAAATCGAACTTCAATACGGGTCCAATTCAAGAAATATTTGTTAACTTGCTTAAATCGAACACCTGTTTATTCCGAACACACATATTGGTTCAAAGGAGGTTCATACTCGACATGTTTCATTGTATAAATATGTGATAGTACGAAACTGAAATGTTACTGTGTTTTATTCTGTAGTGCCAAGAATTAGCGATGTATTTATATAGAATAAGAATAAAACATGGCAGTATGTGTACTCTAATGATGTTAACTATAAGTGATAGCAAGATATTATGCAGCCTTTGTGATCTCATTAACAAGTTTATCCCCACCACATGTTTGTTCCTGTCCATTTCCAGACCTTGGATTTCCAACGTTAAATGTCATGTTTGTTTTGTTGTTGAGGAATTGTCAAAATCCATTTCTAATAAGGACGAAATAACATACTAATTGTTACTTACATGTTTTGCCATGGTGCATTTTATCTTGCATTGTTAGAATATTCACTAAGAGTGCAGATACTTTACAAAATCCTGGAAAAATGGTAATATATATTGGTTACTTAACCACACCAGGGGAGTAATGGCTAGTGCGCTCGCTATGTACCGGATAAATAAAAAACAACGCTAGTCTGAGATAAAATCACACGTCTCTTCATTAGAATGATCTCTCAAACCATCAATAATTACATGGGTTATTGGACATGCCATACTTTTGACTACTGAGTGCCTATGAATTCAGTATAACTTTGTGCAGTTGTTGATGCATTGAATCTAATATAACTCAACCAAAATTATCATTAATTGATATTTATGAAACCAAGCGAAGGCGAGTCATCTATTAACAGAAAAAAGTATGTACACGGAAAATATTACTCCAAATATTGACTAATAATTTTGAGTAGGAATATTGACATACAAATATAGCTGACCAAACACTGATATTGATTGATTAATTAATTGTTTATTGAGAGTGCAGATTTGACACAATAAAACTATTTAAACCACGCTACGTTTTCTTGAAGTGCCTGTACCAAGTCAGGAAAGTGAGTCTGTTTGTGAAATGTTCGGACAGTGTAATATTTTTTGTTCATTGTATTGCTGTTTGAATGCATTATCAAATCAAGCAATCATTGTCCTTTTCATATATATTTCCTTGGATAACTGGCTTACCTCCTCTTTGGTCGACGTACATGTCATAATTTTGACATATATGTTTCTCATTAGCTTCAGTGAATGTCTGTAACGTGACGAAGTTGACTGGAGTGTTATCCTGAGACAACAATTCAACCCTACTTTTACTACACCTCCCGCTAGCTCTCTCTAGGCAGAAAAAGACAACCGTATCGCCTGACGATTGCATGTCTACCCAAAATTCATCTAAAAACAGCAAACGTATAATATGCATTTGTGTTGCAAGTTTAAATTTGACAATTTCTCATAACCTCTTAATGGTGTAATCACTTTATTAAAAAAATGTTTAATAATCGGGAGTGCCAGTACCAAGAATGGAAAGGGGGCGGGCATGTATTTGTCTGTTAGTGGTATCGATGTTTCCTTTTCAACCATTTATTGATTGAATTTTGTAACTATTCCGACAGTGTGGTATTGTTTTTTTCAATTATGCATGTATTTTGCTAAAAATTAAAAATATTTGATATATATATATATAGCAAACAACAATTCGTTTGTTTTGTTGATATTGGTGGAATAGACTTGTTTACAATCACAGTTTAAACTTTATTTTCGTAGCAATATCTTGCAAACCATTCTACATCATCATAAAATCAGACACATCCATGATTATGTTATTGTAGGGTTAGTGTGTTTAACGCCACCTTCAACAATATGTCAGATATATCATTATGGTCAGTTTTATTGGTGGAGAAAACATGAGTACCAAGAGGTAACCATCAACCTGTTACAAGTCACTGACAAACTTTTATCAGATAATGTTGAATAGAGTATGGTATTGAAACAGAAGGAATTTATTTAATATCTAAAATACACACTAGTATCGTTTTTGATAGAGTGTGGTTTTTTTCTGCAGTTAATCTGTGCAGATTTATGTTCCTTTGTTTATATGCATACATCAGCTATGTTAATATAGACAACGACATAACGTCCAGGAAATTGAAGGCATGATAAATTATTAACAGAGGATGTACTTATTATATGACTTACTTGGAATCGAGGCTCCCATCTGTAAATAGTGAATCCCAGTAATTTTCTGATATTTCTCTATCTTTGTTTCAGAGCACGTTTTTCCTCTTTTAACAAGACAAGAAACAACGAGATAAATATAATTAAAATTATACAAACAAATACATTAAACAGAAGTAATGAGTTTTGTTTAATGTGAATGAACTTTCTGAAGGTACAAGACAACTATGCTGGTTCTCGTACCTTTGTTTTGAAAGTGGCGTTAAGGTGGTACCATACACTTCAGGTAAAATTTGATCTGCTCGTTTAATTTTTTATTTTTTTTGGCAGTATGTTTGAATATATCCGCTGTAATAAATATCAAAATGTTAACAAAGTCCAACCAACAGTCTCAGAGCTATAAATTCACTAGCCACATATCAGCTTTTCTCTCTGTGGTTTTGATCACCGAGATGGTTGAAATCTGCATACAAACATCATATGATCAAAACGTTCATCTGATTTCCAAGAGTTATCTCCCTGTAGTGTATGGTACCCCCTTAAACACCCTAAAATCAACCAACCTCGCTCCTTTGTAGAACGCAAACAGATAGTACTGAGTAATTTACGGATTAACTGATTCACATAATGTAACTACAAACATTGAATTTAGAGCAATGTTATAGATTTAATGAATTTTATTTTGTTCACAATTATGTTCATTAGCACTGGTGATTTGACGATTGGAATTACAAACGTAAGGAAGCCGTTTTGCGAATGTAAATCGATAATGTCAGTGCTCGAGTGATTACTCTTTTGTAACATCAAATGAGTAATCCTGCATATATATCATGACGAGAACAAGTTACATTTCAACGAGATGATGATGACGATATCTGTTTGTCCTAGAACTAAACGCCTAGTTGGATCTGTATTGTGTTAACTCACAGAAAAAAACATTCCACGGGTTGATATGTCACTTCACTCGGACACATTATCTTGATTTTTTCACCGACAAGTGTTTGGTCTTGACATGTTACGCTAACCACTACACCGGTTAATAAAGGTCAGTGGTATGCTGGGTAATCTTTATACAGTCAAGCATGCCTTAAAATGCACCTCTATATAGCAAATCGCTGTCTATAAAGAGCACCCTAATTTGTCCCATTAGTGAATATAGTGTATATAATTTAAACCTGTATATAAAGGGTAACTGCTCATCAAGGGCATATTTTCAGGTTACTTTCAGTGCCATTTATATATAGACTTGAGTGTATTAATGATTCCATGCCATGCTGGCTGTTAACTATGATCATTCACTTTAACAATAAACATGAATTACCTTTGATGAGATTTAAGTACGTATAACACATTATCATCACTTCCAGGCACGAAGTTATAACTAGTAGCACTGGACTCCTTCCCCTCACCGACACCTACAATCAAGGTATGCCAGTCACCTACCAGCTGTAAAACAAACAAAATAATTTAAGCTCATATATGGCAATCCACTGCTTTACTATAATTATGTTTCCACACTAAGTCCACAACGCTAATCAGGGTGGATTCCATTAGTCGGATTAACTGCGCCACATGTTTGTATCCGTCTCAAGCCCGTATTGGATTTCAACATCATTTGTGTTCTGTGAGATAAAGTGAGAAGTGATTATTCGCTTTGTTGATCGTTTGACAGCTGTTGACAGCTTACGGTAGCCACCATGACTGTGTGGGTCGTTGTTTGTCTCTATTCCTCATTGTATTGTATGTCCTCTTTCAAATTTATGACTGCTTATTCCTTGTATGTCTTTAAACCTTTTTAGTATTATATTATATCGAATTGTAGTGTATAAATACAATTATAATATGACCCCCTTCTTTCGTTTTGTTAACAAACGAGCGAGTTATCCACTCGGTATAATCTCATGAGCACATGCGCCGGTGAATGTAACTAACTTTTCCAATGGCAGCATAAATTATATGTGACATTTTCCGTAAACGTAAATATAAATTACCGTCTTCCAATCAAAGTATACTACCGTATTTGTACTCTTAGACATATCAGAATCGAACTAAATACATGGAAAGCAGAATGTGTTTTAGTTTTAACATGTTAAAACTCCCAACACAGTCTGGCTTCCATGATTTATTTCTTAAATAGAGAAAAGATTATCCTACCGTATTTCTCTGTGATAAATCACCCATGTCATATGGCGAGTTCTGACATACACCTACAACATTGTTATGTCATGTGTTTATTATCGTTTACTTTCATTTTGTCAGATTTATTGATACTGATTACTAGGTCAAGTCAGAAATTAAAGATCAAGTGAGCAATGACCGGCGAATATACATACATCATCTTCAGGGAAAAGATGGGGTTGTTTGTGTTTTTTCAAAGCAAAACAGAATTCAAGGTCATATATGTATGCTAGTTTGTAGTAACCCGCTCACACTCCATTCCCCCACTACAAAATATTATTGAAATCAGATCAAATTGGTTCATATTAAATAATTAATGTTATTCCTCATACTGAGTGCGTGTTGTGTTATAACAGTTTTAGACCAATTTTAGAGTTATACAAAGTTGATGAAATGTCTGTGTTTTTATATTTGTTTTATTAAGTGTTATCACACTGCAACAAGAGTACATGGAGAGGTATATGTCCTCACTTGGACACAGTATCCGGACTCCCATTTATCTATATAGTTATTTTTAAATGTGTATATGTATCTTTACGGTTACAAGTATTTTAAAATATACCTCTAACTCTGGGTGGTTCAGCAGACATTGCAGTTTCACAGTTACCTGAAAATAACCACAATGTTATTTGTATCTATTTAAGACTAATATTATTTGATATGAAAATCATATTCACAACGAGGACGAACTACTCGCCCTCTCTGAGCACCCGAAGTCACATCTGCTCGCCCTCTCTGAGCACCTGAAGTCACATCTGCTCGCCCTCTCTGAGCACCTGAAGTCACATCTAATTTTAGTGGGGTTCTCGTGACTGAATCTTTAGTTTCATGTGAAGTATTTTGTATATCATTGTTTATTCTTTTACCCTTATTTTTCTGTTTGCATTTGTTTGTTCTTCGATTTGCGACTTTTGAAATACCCGTTTGGGAACTTTTTTTTGTACATGCTATCAGGAAGTTTATGTAGACAGCTATATAATGATTAAGTTGGTTCTTGTATTGAGCTTACACGACGGCGACTCCCTCTCCGAGTTTGACCTTGCACCAAATTATCCTAAAATCGACATTATATTTGGAACTAAACTGATCCTTGATTATATTAAATGGAAAACGCATTTAATTAGTCGTTGAAGATACTTTTTTTATATACATGTTCATAAAATGAAACGTTATGTAGCCCATTAGATATGGTATCAACATAATAAGCAATGCATGTGCATTCTAAGGTTAAAATTGTGTTCGTGAAATATATGGAGTGTTAACGTCTGATGAGCAACTCGTCGATGGTATCAGATATAAACTTGCACGCAGTACCATATTATACAGTTATCAATGCTCATCTTTGGGTTTCATAAAAAAAACCCCGATATATTGAAAAACACAATTTAATCAATACACTTACGATTTTTTATATTTAATTTTTGAATTGTTCCGACAGTGTGGTATTTTTGGTTTCAATTTTCATGATTGTTTCATTACCTTTTTAAATAGAGTTATATCCCTTGCACCAGAACATGAAATATAATCATCTACATTTCACCATGCAATTTAATTAATTTATCTACATTGGACTATTATTTTGAATAGAGTTATCTACCTTGGACCGCTGTTTTAAATAGAGTTATCTACCCTGTACTATAATATTAAATAGAATTATCTACCTTGCACCATAATCGTCAGATCGTTGACATCAGTACATTCTATTTTTGAAACATGAGAAACAAGGTTGTAAATTTCATCTCGTGACATATCATCTGGTACCCTTGACCACAGTTCTATCTGCTCCATCTTGTGATTACAGGTACCATCATCATTGACATGGAAACAGTAGAACATGGCGGAAGTATTATAATCAGTATACAACACTTTAAATGTCACTGAAATGAAATTTGTTTTAATGTAAATGTGATTAATAATACTTTGTATGATACCACTGCAGCTGTTGGACAAGGAGGAACATTACCCACCACCGCCACACCGTTTAGTGTGCATTATTATAAAACTATGGCAAGAACACATTATGCAGAATTGGGCCGGAACAAATAGAAATAGATCTACCTATAATTTTATTCCAACAAACTCTTGTGGTACTTGCATTTGTTTGGTCATTGTCAAATGTCCGCGATATTCTCTCCCCATTTTGGAACTATGTGTTAAGTGTGAGAAATCTAATACCTTGGTTTCATTAGCTTAGCATTGGTTTAATCAGGTACTGACTCAATGATTTCAGCTATTGAGATCAGTTTAACTATGGGTGCCACTGGTGGGTCAGGGGCTGCTTAACCTTCAGGAGAACATGAGTTCATCCCCGTGTTTTTCGTGGGCTTCTTGTTACTCGATCTTCTTGTTACTCGATCTTCTTGTTACTCGATCTGTAGTTTTCTGTATAATGTTTTGTGATCATTGTTTGTCCTTTTCTACTTTTTCTTTTGATCATTGTGTTGTCTGTTCGTCTTCGATTTAAGGATTCTGATTACCCTTATGATATCTTCAAACTTCTCTCAACTAAATCATATATCTGGCGTATTTATTGTGTTGTCAATTCTAATCCTGGTTCCGCTATTAGGTATATTACTCATGTATTCAAAAAACACAACGCCTCTGAATAGAATCTGTCCAAAAAACAGCCAACTAGCTTAACATTTCCATTTTTTATTGAAGTACAGGTGCCAAGCCAGAAAGGTGGGCGGTGTAGTCGTGTGATAATATATCAATGTTATCTCTTTTTTTTTTTTTTTTTTTTTTTTTTTTGGTCGTTTTTCATTTTATTGATTAATAATCTAGACTAGATTACTTAATATTAGCCATAACATTATTGATATTAATGTGAAAAAAAACATGTTCATGCACGTAGATCACCTGGTTAAATTTTGATAACAAAATACAAATATTTTATCAAAATTATTAGCTTAAAATTGCTTTTAATATTAGAAGGAAATAAACTGACAGAGAAAAGTATCCTCAAGCCGAGGTATGTTATTCCTCAGTATGATAAATTCTTACACGTTTTTCCCATGAAGAATCCTGTGTATTCAGCTGTTCCAGATTCAGACATATGTAGTGGTGCTGTTCGGCACAAGTGATGTTTTCCAAATCTGAAAGCCAACTATTTAGTTTCAGCCTAAACATGATTATTAACATCATTTCGTTAACAATAATTCAGTAATATTGAGATAGAGGACATAATATATGGGAATATTAACGATATCTCGTAAATAGCTGGTAAACATATTCAGATACTTTGCCTCGCTAATATCGTCAGTTCTGATATCTCGTCTATTCAGATATCGCCTTGATGGTTGTATAATATTGGCATAGATGGATACCCATCTGACTATGGTCTCGCGACAAGGAATGCCTATCGACGAAATCATCTTTCATGGGTAAAAACTGTCCTGTTATGATTGACTTTGATCGTACTTAATGAATGCTATTTTAAAGTAAAGACAGGACGTGCGCGTACTAAATTCAATGTATACTCTTTATAGGAATATAGTAATTTCAATTTCAGAGATTCTCCTGGAGAAAATAACATATTGTTCAATTAATGATTGGTGGTGTTTTCTAACAATCTTCTAACGTATGTATAACCAAGGTCCTCATACAATAGTATTAAAACATTTGACTTCTCTACCCACTACACTACTATTCCCAGTTAAAACTAAAAGACAGATGGAAATAAGTTGTCCAATTGTGTTTCTTAAAAAAGAAGTCAACGTAGATACAAATACCTTAATAAGGAACAAATCTTATTTTGTAAAACAAACACCCTGATTCTCCCAAAAAGTTCTCTGAAACTGATATCATCAAAATACTTGAGTTTGCGATGGACAACATATTAGCTATATTTGACGGGTGTATCTTCCAACAGACAGGTGGCATTCCTGTGGGTACTAACTGTGATTCGCTCCTCGCCGACTTTCTTTATTCGTACAAGGAAGACTTCATACCGGTGCTTTTGAGGACAAACAAAAAGAAGCTAGCCCGATCCTTTAATTTCACTTTCCGCTATATAGATGTGTTCTTTCATTAAATATTTGAAAGTTTGGTGATTGTGTTGATCGCATCTATCCCATTGAACTTGAAATAAAGGATGCACCATATGCAGGTTGAACTGCTTACTACAAAGATGCCATTTCAATTTTTCATTTATATGTAGCATCATTTCAGGAGGAATATGTATCACTCAGTTGATCTAATATTCCAGAGCTTGAGTTTGCTTTCCCATTCTGATTTCCTTGATAGTGTGTTGCTACTAACACGTTAGCTTCTGAACCAAGGGTTCCTAGTGGCTACGTTCGAAAGTTTCACGGTCGCCACCATGACCGGGTTAGAGGTAACGGAGTATCTGTGTCACAAGTGGAAACTAATATCTTACTTTTGTCGTTATTACAATCCGGTCGTTTCCTCATGCATAAGGTATAACCGGTTTTACAACAAGAGTAACACGATGAGTGCCATATGTTGAGCAGGAACTGCATACCCTTCCGGAGCACACGAATTCACCACCAAATGCATGTTTATTACATTTTGGAAGTGTCACACCATCCTCTTGTTGGAAGAACTTGTGATCGAACTCCAGTCTGGTCCAGTCCAATACGTACTATAAAAGTGTGTCTTTCCTCGCTAGACGAGAATTAGCAAAGACCAGTTGACACAGTTCAATCACCAGAATAATGTGTCCCAGCGATGCCACATATCTTGTTTTACCGATCTTGCACAGTGTCGACATCAGAGCAGACATCAAAATGCAATTTGTTATCACCATGATATTGCTGAATAATTGTTTTTTGTTTGTAAAACAACACAATTACCCATTTGTGATTACATAATAAATATGTACTTACGGGTGCCCCGAGGTAACACTCATAATAGATCCATCAGAATAAGGGTATACAACATTAGTCATAGAATCCCAAGCGTAGTCTTTAAATACATACGTTGTCCTTGAATGTGTGTACCATGCTCCAGCAAACTAAGATAAAGCAAACTAAATTGAAAACTTAAAGCTAAAGAGAAAAATATAGGAAATAACAACAACATAAAACAGAAGCCGTTAACTGATGAAATCGGGAAAAGTTAATACAATATTAAAAATGTAAAAAAAAGCATTAGTCAAAAGAACATTGTATTGATCGAAAATCGAATCAACCGCCAAAACAACTGCCACATCAATTAAAAAAAAATAAAGCGTAACACACAGCGACAAATCTTGTATGCATACCCAAGACGAAAACACGTTCCACAATATCGAAACCTATGTATAAATAAGAGGGGACGGAACAATGACTATCACTGGTAAAATATGTAGAGGTGGATATTATATAGTCATCTGTATCGTATCAGTTACAATGTGCCAGCTTTTCTTCCAAATGTACTGAAAACAATCGGTCTATGGTCAACAGTAGTAGTTTCCGTATTGTGAGATGAAAACCAATTATCCACAATTCACCCCCTCCCGAGAAATTGTGGCGCGCTGGTCAAATTATTAGGACGATACCCTGGAACTAGTACCTAGACATTTCAGTGATATGAAGCGTATCGGCAGCTCAGCAATTTTTCAGCTATGTCATGGCGAGAACAAGTTAATTTTCAATGAGATTATGATGAAATCCACTTTGTACTAGACCAACACGCTTGGCTGGATTTGTATTGTGCTATAACACTGAAACAACAGTCCGTGGATAGACATGTCGCCCCACTTGGACACATTTGTCCGATTCCGGGCCAACCAGCCTTTGTTCTTTCTCCTTAATGCTACGTGCTTATTGGAAAAGCAACAAATACCAATTTTATGGTCTTTGGTTTGACCCGATAGGGGCTCGATTCCACACTCAAGGCGAATACGCTAACCGTTACACCACCTATGCAGTTCCCTGAGAATTTCAAGGTATGTACTAAATAATTTACTTATTATATTATGTACTAATAAATGTAAATAATTCATAGATGTGCAAATGCAGAAAAGCCAGAAATAAAAAAAAATCCAAAAACAAGGTAGATCGAGAGGATTAAAAGGAAATGATATTCATCTTGTGGACCTTTATTTAAGTGCATACGAAAATAAGAGTTTTGTTGCAAGATGGGAGCAAGATTAGAATTTTTCTGCGATTAGTTTACATGTAATAATGGTGGGAATATTTAGAATAATAATACATTATAGACAGCTTAGTAAGACATACATGATTTGAAATTAAGTCAAGAATTTTCTTAATATGTCTATATTAGTTATGTTCCTGTGGAAACAATTTAATTGTTTATTGTATTATCTCTTTGAATTCAAAACTTGTTTAAATGGAGGTTGGGAATATGAAGATATTGAAAGACAATTCAGATTGTTACGATACAACCATGCTTTGCTTGTATATTTGTCTGTTTTGTTATGTTTTGTTTTGTTTTTATATTTTTTGTGTTTCTTGTTGTTGTTTTTAGAGGGTGGGGGGGGGCGGGATGGGGTTGAGAAATATATCACTTCCATGTAAATATTTGAATACATTTTTGGGACAAAAATTATAATACTGTATTCATAAATGAGATTTCTGAAGGCAAATATTATCAACAGCTTTGTGTTCAAACAAAAAGGAGCAAAACAACATGTAACGGTCGATAAAACGTTATATAAAACAAAGGAACGTCACATTACACGAACCTCTAAAACATAATCTCTAGGGTGAACTCAGTTGTTTCTACGTATACATAATCAGTTTCTGTTCAGTTCTTCATGTTACTGTTAAACGATGCGAACATTATCTGATATGGAAATTTGATTGGTTATCAACATACTGTAAAAAAAAATTACACTTTAGCACAAATGCACGTAAAGGAACCGTGTTTTTATGGATGTTCTACATTTCCCAGTCATAGTAGGACAATGAGAATAACCCTCCTCCGAAAAAGAATATGAAACAGCCCCTATGCTGCAGTTGAGCGGCATCGACTGAGTAAATACTACGTTTTATAAATAAAACAATTCAGGATATCAAAGAGGTAACCCGACGCCGTAAATCCAAGAAATGCAGACAATGTAATGATCAAAGGAAAAATGACGACAGGACAAACAGTGATCTACTATACAGACAATACACAATGGAGCAACACAAACATGTCGAGACGTGAGTTGCTCCAGAAGTATAAGTAGTTTCTGCTCCGCTAGTGGTACATGTCTTGTTTCTCAACGGTTGAATGGTGTATCGATATCGTTGAATTTCATTTAAGACTTGCATGCATGTCATACACTCACATTTGCAGACGAGCGAATATCAACTTACCTTCTTCATGTCGAAATCCGCCTGTGAAGCTACTTCTGAAATATGTGTTAGACATTCCTTCTCTTCCAACGAAGCCCCTGACCCGTAACTAAACAACAAAGCTAAATACAGCGCTATACCAACCACTGCCATCGTACGAACACTATTCGATTACAAATGAGACAAAGGGTTAACTATATATATATTTAAATAACTGTAGCAGTCACTGGAATACAGGATGGAATGATGAAGTGTTTGGTGATTAGCCAGCTTCTCATAGTACTCTAATTCTACACTTCAAGGACATATGTTAAGTGTAGTGTTCAAAATTATGCCTCAATATGTCAAAACAAAAATAGTATCATCCGCCCAGTAGTCAGTGCTTCAGTAGTCCCCGAGGGTATCATCCGCCCAGTAGTCAGTGCCTCAGTAGTTCCCGAGGGTATCATCCGCCCAGTAGTCAGTGCTTCAGTAGTCCCCGAGGGTATCATCCGCCCAGTAGTCAGTGCTTCAGTAGTCCCCGAGGGTATCATCCGCCCAGTAGTCAGTGCTTCAGTAGTCCCCGAGGGTATCATCCGCCCAGTAGTCAGTGCTTCAGTAGTCCCCCAGGGTATCATCCGCCCAGTAGTCAGTGCTTCAGTAGTCCCC
>MJUT01055632.1:703372-723102 GCA_002080005.1 Gigantidas platifrons | reverse complement strand
TTTACTTGATTTTCACTCTCCAGCCCTGTGGTTTTACTTGATTTTCACTCTCCAGCCCTGTGGTTTTACTTGATTTTCACTCTCCAGCCCTGTGATTTTACTTGATTTTCACTCTCCAGCCCTGTGGTTATTTTACTTGATTTTAACTCTCCAGCCCTGTGGTTTTGGTGCATCGAAAGGCTTTTGAATCATTTAGCGGTTAATTATTTTGGCCTTGAGCGTACCTGATAAAGGTTATTACAGAAACGTGTCGTGTGAATTACATTTTGACATCTATGTTTTTATTGCGAAATGTTTTCCGTTTGTAATGGATGTTGCACTACTTAAAAAATGGATAATGTGGATAACAATTAATATGGGTTACAAATAACAATTAAAACTGATAATGCGGATAACAATTGCATGTTTTCACATCGGCATGATATTGCTGAAATATTGCTGAAAGTGGCGTTAAACACAATAAATCAACCAGTCAATCATATTTTGTGACAGGGCAGTAGATAATATAACCTGGATGTAATATTAATTGTGGTTCCGTTTTTACGCAATTTTCAGCGTTTCATTTATAACACCCTGAGCAGTTTTACTGATGAGGAAAACCGGACTACAATGGGAATCCCATCGATCGAAATGAATATCACTGACAACATTATGATTTCATACACAGACATAGTTCTGGTACAGTATTCATCAGGTACGCACAAAATCAAATATTTAAATGGAAAACAATTAAAAGGTATTTGGGAGCAGGGATAAAGGGCTTGAACAAGATAGCCAAGTGTGACTGTGGTCATCCATGCATGAGGGAGAAGAAACTTAGTTGTCATAGTGATTATATTATTTAGGAGCTGTATATCTCAATGATACATATATCTAATTGAAACAACCAGATTATCACCATCGTGATGTATCATTGCATTAATACATAAGGGTAATAACAAAATTACCGAACATCGAACAATCTTCCAAAGGGAAAGGCAAAACTCATAAGTCAACAAACAGAAAAAATCAGTCAACAATCGGAAAACTGGGAAAACAGCAATGGCCCTGACTTGATTTATGCATTTCCAATGAAATAGTGATTTGAATAAGATTTTACGGCGCCAAATCTTCCGCTTCCATTACGGTTAAAAGGTTCCGGTTGTCACTATAGCAGTATTTTCAACAATACTGGGACAAAATAGGTATAATAGTAGTCAACGCAGTACTTTATGAAAATCCATCGTTTATTATCGTCTCTGCAGAACGTTTTAACTAAACAGTCATCTTCTTACACATTATACGTATACATGTATATGTATAGTGCATGTTATTATAATATGGTGTCCATCCATGGCTAAATAAACAATGCCAAGAGAACACTCACGATATAGTTTACTTCGCACATTAATATTGTTGGACAAATTGTGGCAATCAATCTCGAATAGTTTCGTGTGCTTATACAGGACCGTTGTACAATGAGTTAGTTCGTTGGATCTAACAACTTATACAAGCCTATCAACAATACGGCGCGCCCAACTTTGTAAATTACAAAAAAAGGTGCACTCGACTCGCAGTCGAAAATGATAAAGTTTACCAGTTGCTTGACCAGGTTCGGTTGTTCTCTCCGGGGACTCCAGCTTCCTCCTCCACCACTAAAACTCGTCGCCATGATATAGCTGAAATATTTTTGAAAGTGGCGTTAAACACCAAAATTCAAATTCTTAATCAAATATAGATTAAAAGTGATCATAAAAAACCTGGCTGCTGATTTATTTCAGAATGTTTTAAACGTGTTAATTGATTTGACCTCTAAAATAAAATTTCATCAAGTTAAAACAAAATGCCAGTAGATTAATTGCAACACATTTTATTTGTCTATTTAGAACACATATCGATCGTAAATATGACGGTTGGTGGATTTTGCTATGACATGCATCTCCAAAACTGTCTATCTCTCAAAATAATAGTTCTGTTAGAATCAGAATTATTCATGAAAGCCATCGGTCGTATCACATTTCAACGTAGATTACATTGTGTTTGCTGTAAGTTATATATCGTCATCACTGGAAATAATATTTGCTTTATACACTAACGTTCTCCGTGTTAAAAATAAACATAGAAACTATGGGTTCCATGAATGCTTTCTTAAAGAGTCATCAAAGATCGTAATATTAATGTAGAACATTATCTGTTCTTTCTGTTGTTTATATGTTTGTGGGTGCTACAGCCACTAAGAAAAGTTTGAAAATACAACTATGGAGAGACAGCCAATCCAATGGTTGACAGAAAAGGGGAAAGAACAAACAACGAACTAGACAACTAAAGTTTGACCAACATGAACCTCACTAACCAACGGTTTGAGCTCAAATGGTCAGGAAGTGTAAATAATTTGCCGTGCCAAGTCAACTTTTAATTGTTTTATTTTTAAAATAAACTAGAATATAGTACATTCCAAGCTCGATTTCAGTTCATAATTAGTTGAACACAATGGGTAAAACTGCACGTTGTATGTTTAATAGCTTAACCTCATTTCAAACCTTTCATGAAATTTATAGCATGTTCTCTGTTACATATAACTTTAAAAAAGTCAGCTAAATAAAATATTAGTTGTGATTTACCATTGATTTGCATATAACCCTATCAGATATCACATTTATCATATTTGACCGCTAACCATTTGACGTTATACCTCATAGTATACCATGTTTGATCACCAATTATTTGACCTTATACCTCATGAGATAGCGTTCTAGCCGGCAACTGATATTATCTTTGTAGTGTTTTGAAAATTATTGTTTGTCCTTATTTCCTTTTTATTTTGGTCAATTCGTCCTCCTTTGATTTTCGACTTTTGATTCCTCGTGTTGGTTTTACGTGCAGTTAAGTTGCGCTCGCCGCGAAACAGACCAGAAAAGCTCGCCAAAAGCTCGTTTTTCTACCGGTTTCTAAAGATTATACACATAATTTTTTTAATTTCCCACAATGTACGTATATTGTACAAGTATTTATTAATTTGTATAATATCATACAATTATTATACCACGATCTTTTGTCTGATGTAACTCAATGACAACTACTTAAATACTACTTAAGGTTAAGTGTGTCTAAAAATGGTAGGAATAGCTTAAGACAACTTGACATGTCAGGGTCAACATTCTTGTCGGTTAAATGTTCACCCAAAAAGAATTCATTGGTATTCTTATTACTTATTTGCCCTCATAATGTTAAGCTCCTTACATATTTGTCTCTGTAACCAATGTATTTTGCTGTATGTTAATAAATATATGTATAACGACCCATTTTTGAAGTTTTCTTTAGAATTAATTTACACTTTTTAAAGTTTAAGTGCAATTGTGACTTATTTATAAGGAAACTATAATGATACCAAAGGGATAATTAAAAGCTGTCATTTCAAGAAGGACATATAATACAATGACCAAAAGAACAAAGACAAAAATAGTATACACAGACAACTAGTAAATAAGCAATTAATATCATACTATCATACCGGGATGAACTCATTTTCTTCTTATTTTACGAACAGAATACATGTTCTTTTATAATAATGAAAAGAAGTTACATAGTGATGGTAAACAGTTCTGCCAAAGCAAACAAAGGGGGCAATCTCCTCTCACCTTAATTCTCCTCTCACCTTAATTCGTTGAAAATTAAAGAGACCACGATATATGACGTTGAAAATCCTGGACCACACTAGTATATATCTCTAGAGTTGACAATCCTGGACCACACTAGTATATATATCTCTAGAGTTGACAATCCTGGACCACACTAGTATATATCTCTCTCAGTTGACAATCCTGGACCACACTAGTATATATCTCTCTCAGTTGACAATCCTGGACCACACTAGTATATATCTCTCTCAGTTGACAATCCTGGACCACACTAGTATATATCTCTCAGTTGAAACGATATTCCAGAGCTTGGAAATGTTAAAATCAAGCAAAAATATAGAAAAAGCAAAACAAAAACAAAAAACATGTAAACATATAAACATATATCATGACCTTTTATAAAAACATAAAATATGACCATAAACAAAACCGTATGTTATTTTAAATTAGATTAGTAACAGGAGACGGCCAAACTCGTTATTGTATGATGCAACATAGCCTTGCGATAGTTGTGGCGACGACCTTACGATAAAATATGCTATGCCTAGTAGTATAACTAATGTATTTCATGTTCCTTATTCACAATAGTCATATAAGATTACAACAGCAGTTCAATCTATTTTCGTGTATTGTACATCAGAGTCTTGTCATCACAATAACATCACACCAGCATAGACGAACAGTCGACTGAAATATAAAAAATCCATTCAATTAACACAATAATATATAGATGTAAATGCTTGATTTATGATCGATTTATTGTGTTCAAAGCCACTTTCAGCAATATTTCAGCAATATCATGGGGACCAGCTTTAGTGGTGGAGGAAGCCGGAGTACCTGGAGAGAACCACCGACCATAGGCAAGTAACTGGTAAACTTTATCACTTGCGGCTGCGAGTCGTGCTAACCCGATTTCTGCCTCATATTAACTTGTACCCTGTTCGGAACGTTTTTATTTCTGCCGTTTATATATTTGAGCCTACGTCATTAAAATATGGCTTGTGAACCAGAAACTGCTAACTCGCCCGGAGTACCTGCTTTCTATCGCGATGTGTAATGGGGTTCGCATTATGCATGTGGTCCAATTAAATGTATTCATGCTTTCAGTTCAATATTGTGGTGTCTGCCACGATTTCAGCGTAACAACGACATACGTCTTTAATTCCATTAATTTTGAAGGGTGTTCATGTTTCTGTTATATTACTTATATTTAATTCTGTGCTCTGGTGTCCGACACGATTTCCATACCACAAGATGTATGTTCCATTTAACACTAAGAGTGTCACAAGTTGAGCAGGAGCTGTTTATCCTTCCGCAATACCTGAGTTCATCGCCTTCATTAGAAGGGTTCGTGTTGCTTAACCTTTAGTTTTTGGCTATTACATCTCCTGTCTTTCTTCGATTTATAACTTCTGATTACCCCTTCAAACTTTTTTTTATCTGACTAATTACTAATTAGTCAAATAAGTCAAGATGCTGGTTAACGATTACTAAAACATTCAAATGGTGTTTTACTATCATCTAAGTGTCCCCTACGATGCTGATCACAGTTGATAAAACGTGTCTTTTTTCGTAAATTGAAAATAAGATTGTATTGGATTATGTGATGTATAGGTTTAAGAAAAGTTTGAAGATATGGAATGGGTAATCAGAAGATGTGAATCGAAGAAGAACATACACCACATTGACCAAAAGAAAGGACAAAAGGCCAAACAACAATCTACAACACATAGACATAAAACTAAGATCGAGTAACACGAACCCCACTAAAAACCGGGGATGAACTCAGGTGCCCCGGAAGGGTAAGCAGTTCCTGTTCCACTAGTGGCAGCTGTCGTGTTAATCTAGTTACAAACCCGATGATAAATCATGAATGAAGAAAGGACCGAAAGTGCTTACGACAAGTGTAACATATCCGTGGTCATTTGTGACACAGATATTTCATAACGGTCAACCAGGTCATAGTGGCGACCGTACAACTTTCTAAGTGATGACTTCAACTTAACCCATAGGAACCATTGGCTCAGTAGTTTCCTTGTTAGTAGCAACCCTCTATCAAGGAAATCATGATAGGAACCACAAGTTCTGAAATATCGTATCAACTGATAAATATATACTCCATATGCAGGTGCTGCTGGAATGTTGCTACAAATAAATGGAAAGTTCACAATGGGAAAATTGAAATAATCTCTTGTAGTGTTTCGTTCATAATCAATGTCAATTTCGAGGTGTAGGTAAAGGTATGAAGCAGACCTATCTGTATCTGTGGTATCCTTTATTTCAATTTCAATGGGATAGATAAAGAAGGGGAGTGCTAATATTGACGATAACTATAACTGTTTGAATATGTGATATTTGGTAAATAATAACTCATTTAATACATGTCTGCTAGACCCTTAATGTGAACGTATTTTTTTTGTGTTTTTGTTTTAACTACGTGTCGGCAGATAACCACTCGTCGCAACTTCGGATGATTCCATACCTTCATCAAATCTCGTCCGTATTACGATATCTCCCATTGGAACTACTTTCGGAAATCTTCAATGAAGGAGGTATTAAAGTAATTTCACTTTCGAATATTCGTCCAATAATAATACATTTTCATTCGTCGCAATGTCGGCTGATTCCGTACCTTCATCAAAGAGCAATATTTTTCAAAGCAAACTCTATACACTCATCTATTGTCGCCATTTTAGAACTTATTCGCGGTGCGCAATGTTTGATTGAAGTGATACGGTCTTCCGGCGAAGAAATGTGACGCGTAGATGCATATCATATACCGTATTACAGCCGAGGGATTGAGGAAGAGAAGCGGACTCACCCGAGGTTTGCCGATTGAGCAGATAACATGATACATACCGTCATGATTTGTCTCCACTAGTGTATCAGTTTCAATACAAGCAATGTCAAAATACTTCATAAGTTCTCCTTTTACTTCCGGTGTTATGGTTTTGGTCCTCGACAAGATGCGCATGCGTTTTGCATTATCATTACATTTGCCATTTAATTGGGTATCTAGACACACATATGGTACCATGATGTTGTCATAATCAGTATACACTATCTTAAACGGAACTGAAAAATAGCATAAAACACAATAACAGTGTGCACATTTATTCAAACTGGAAATAAAAGGAGTGTATGTACGCTAATCATCTATAAAATTAAGTAGATCTTGTGATGTCCGTAACGATCTTCCCATAGAAAAGATGTTTGGTTCATCTTTACCTTAAAGTTGTTTGTAGGAGGGCTCATGTCTTATTTACGTTGTTTGTTGTTTGTGTTTGTTTACGTATAGTGGTGTCCAAAGCGTATTGTGTTGTGATTTTGTTTTGTTTTTCTTCGTCTTGTGTACCCTATGTTGCCAGTTTCTCTGGATTTTCCATTTTTTATTTCCTTTTTCGGTATGCTCTAATGTTTATTTATTGTAAATCTGTGTAAAATGTACACATTATCATTAAGGGGTTGATATTTGAGTAACCGTTTCAGACAAATCAAAAATCAAATTATTTCATTTTGTTGGGCATGAACAATCAATAATTATTTTTTTACAAATGTTATCAAACTTCCTCGTTGTAAAGTGGAGGGCCAGATTCTTGTTATTTTTTGCATCTTTTAGATTGATTTCTTCTTTCAACTAAATAAGCCGACAAAAATATAAATAAACACAGTTATATCCTCTTTGTTTATCTGAAGTTGTATTAACGAGTTCATTGATTTTCAAACTATATCATTTACATTTCACTTCAATATAATAATTATTGCTACATATAATAATGAATGTTATACATGTACTTACAAAATCCATTCGTTTCTAAGGGTGACAGTCTCATCGTCAAGAACTCTCCCTTCCCATCGTTGTATCTTTGTCTCATGCTGGAGCTATGTTTCCGACAAGTAACATTTTGTCTATCAAGTACAATATTTACACAAATGTAATGATTTTGGTTTTATAGTGATTAACGCTACTTTCAATATTTCAGCCATATCGTGGCCGTCCGTTTTATTGGGGGAGAAAGCAGGAGTACCCGGCGGAAACCACCGACCTGCCACAAGTCACCGACCAACTTTATCACATGATGTTCTACACCTTGTCCTAAGCGGGAACACATAGGTACTTGTAAATCCAACTGCCATACGATCACGGCTACGACAGCACCTGTAATGTTGTTTTTTTGGAGATGCGTTTTAACCATGACAGATATTTATTGTTTGATATCTTTCAGACATAAATGAGTACCTTCTTTTCATATGATGATATAATATTCTCTGCCTCATTTATTTCATATGCTACATTGTACATGCTGTACACAGATTTAAGATGATAATGGGCAATGAGATAAACTGTGAGTAACAGTTGACCACGTTGGTGAAGTGACTGCTTTTTGAGTTGCAATGCATGTAACACGTAAACCTGACTTGGATTGCTTAAATGTCCGCTTACAGCAGGTGACCGGTATTCGAAGGTGACCGTTAGGTCAGATTGACTGAATTAACATAATATTCCTTTCCTCTAAAATGTAGGATGCATATTGTATATTAAATCAGGATGTGAACATGAATCTATAATGACTAGTTAACATGTTTATGTTCTTGAGTAATTGTTGCTTAACATCCACGGTCAAATATTGCATGCTTATTTAGGACGAGACAAACAAATATATAAGTTTGATATGGAAATAACGGGAATAACCAGGGCAACGACTTATGACTGCAACTGAAACAGCATGGAGAGTTGGATAGGGACGAAATATATAGCTTTTTCCAGTAGCTACAATGAGCCAACTATCTTTAGGAATCCACAGAAAGTTGTCTATACCATGTCACCATTTCTTTGGAAATGCATGTACTAAGTCAGGGCCATTGCGGTTTTCCCATTTTCCGGTTGTTGACTGATTTTGTCTGTTTGTTTACTTATGGGTTTTGTCTTTCCCTTTGGAAGATTGCTCGATGTTCGGTAATTTTGTTATTATCCTTATTTATGCAAGAACCGTGCAACTTTCAAACTCTGGACTCACTATGGTCCATGGCCAGGCGTTTTACTGTTAAAACAAAAAACAACAGCATCAACACGATGACTTTTGACCCGTGAATGTACATACATGAATTAAAATATACAACATCCTACTTACGATAAAGATACAAACACACCATTAATATCTCCGTGTTCATCTACGTCAAATCTCAGGACTGCAGAATCTGCTGCTGTATAATTGATCGGACTAGGTCTTAAAATATCGTACCACACACCGGATATCTAAAAGTAATTTGTATACATGTACATGTAGCACTCTTATTACTGTAAGTCCCTGGTTTTCTCCAGATATTCTGATTTCCTTACCAGTATGCATACAATAGTTGCTTTGTTTTCCGATGAAATTCCAATATGTGCAAAACATATCAGCGATATTATGATTATCGAGGATTTTACGTCATTATAGCGTCACATAATGTAGAAATGTAAAACAAAAGTAATATTATGTTCATTTCACGATAGTTGCTTGGTCATAGATATTATCGCTTGTAAAGATCAAAGGGGGATATACAAATAATCTATAACATTTCAATATTTATGAATGTAGGCTTGAACACCAGTAATCCAACTCACTAAAGTCAAGCAAAATAAACAAGTAGACAAGAAATAAAACCAGGTGCTTGAAAAGTGCACTTTCACCCATATCAGAGATGGGACAGTTGTCGAAATTCAAATTAATTATCAATAATGATAATATTAAGCGTATTATGTTATACAGTTTGTCGATGACTCAGTAGTTTTCTCCGGTTTCCTTCTCCGAAAAACTGACCGCCACGATATAGCCGAAATATTTTTGAAATTGGTGTTAAACACCAAATTCCTAACCTGTATTTATCCCTTATATGTCGACACTTTTCATTGAGACTTTCAGGTCACATAAGTATGCCCAATGCTGTTTAGTGGTGTTCCTTGTGCATGATCTTTAGTTTACGGTCCACAATGTTAATTCGCGTTTGTGTTTATATTCTAAATGTTGATTTGAGCAAAAATCATTCATTACTTGGTAACTTACACTGTTTATAGAGGAGAAATATACAGTCCAACCTGAATATGTTGTCACCTCTATTAAGCAGCCACCTGTATTAAAATGTCACCTTTTTCGTGTCCTGTGATAGAAAATTTCATATGAATTTAACCTTATTTAAAAGGTTACCTGTCTTATAAGGCCACTTTTTCTTTGTCCCAAAGGTGACCTCTTAATACAGGATTCACTACTTATATCAACTTACCCTTTGTTTATCCAAGTTTTCCATCACAGGTATTTCGTCAACTAAGCAACTTATTCCTTTATCACAATGTTCTAAAAATCATAGAAATAATGCATTTGTTTAATTAAGTGTCACATATTGATTGTCATAAAATATCACATATAAAATATACAAACAAATCAATCAATATACAGCCAAAGTCTGACTTATGAGACACTAGTGATACTTATTAAAAATACGTACTCTTAACCTTAGATTTTTACATTATGAAGTACCAAGCTCGATATAAACATAATATTGTTGATTTCTATGTGCAATAATGTGACCTTATAGTGACCCCAATGACATCAATTTGACAAATCTTCGATAAACATGACATCGTGATATGTTTTTTTTCCGAAAGGACTTCTCATTTTATCTCGCATCTTAGAATTAAGGCTATGGTGTTTAAAGCCACTTTCAACAATATTTCAGTCATATCGTGGCGGTCAGTTTGATTGGTGAAGGAAATCGGAGTACCCGGGGAAAACCATCGATCTTCCGCAAGTCATTGACAAACTATCTTTCATAATGTTGTATCGCGTACAGGATTCGAACTCACAACGTTAGGGGTGAGAGGACTGATTGCATATGCAGCTGCAATTCCAACAACCATACGATCATGACGAGGACGGCGTCTTCAATTCGACGTTGCTGCGATAAATCCATTCTCGCAAAATAAAGCAACGATAACGTATCCATAGCAACAAGTTTGCTGATAATTTTATCAACAACTTTTCCATCAGAGAACGAACCAATGCATATGTGACTTGTATGAGGTATTGACGAAATCATGTTTAAATTATTTTAAAAATGCTGAACGATTTCAATTAATTAAATACCAATTGCCTGAAATATATGGAATAATAGGAAAAACAAAAATGACACACTGTTCCACATTCAAAGTTTCAGAAATGATTGGGAACATTTCCACTAACAGCAACAACATAAACAATTTCCTCGTACTTCAAATAACAAAACAGGAAATATGACTTTAGAAATGCAGGTCCAGAGTAGGGACCGACATAATTATGTGGCGGGGTAAACACCCCCCTTTTTTTTTGGAATGTTCGAATTAGAGAAACGTATAATAAACTATCAACAAAGGCGAAATGTTAAATTAAAATAAGCAATTGTTCCCATGTATGGTCTAAGGACCAGCTATAGTTTATATTAGTACCTGTCACAGTTTCCACATTGGAGAGGTCTCCACATGGTAATTTAAGTTTGGCTTCTAAAATTGAACGCGTCATGGAATCAATTGTTTTTGTTCTACTGATCATGATAACCCTTGTACCGGAAGAAGAACATCCGCCATGAATGTCCTCTTCTACACATTCATACACCAATGCCACTTTGTAATCTGTGTATATTATTTTCATGGAATCTGAAACAAAAACACAATTATCACAAAGAATGATTCATAATTGTTTGTGGAATTGCTAAAACAATGTTAACAAACATCGATAAATAATTTAATTTGATTTGAATATTTCAATCTGATTGGGTAATCCGCCTGGAGAAAATGTTGTCTATACTGGATAACCTGGGTTGGCATTGTGACGTCACCAACGTGTTCATCCGCCAACGACAAATTCAAATAGTCACATGAAATAATCGTAATTAAAATCGAGGAATCATTAAATTTTGTTGTAGAAATTAAATTATAAGGAATATTTGAAATTGTTGAACAGGTTATACTTGCATAACCTGGTTTGGGTCAGTTTACGCTTTTCATAAATCGCTTCGCGGTTTATTAAGCGTAAAAAGACCCAAACCAGGTTATATCGTATAACCTGTTCAACAATTTCAAATATTCCTTAAATAAGTCAGAATTCAAATAGACACAATATGACCCTTTTGTTGTCCACAATGGCAATGCTTCAGTCTATTGTAGATACGTTTGTGTGTAATATGTATTTGTTAATCTGTGTGTAGCTAACTGCCCCTGTATATGACTATTTCATGACGGGTATCCATTTATGAGCAGCTAATTCTAAACATCTCACTCATCATTTCCTTGGGGCTTGTATTTCTGCATCTATTACCCAGTAACTATTAACAAATGTGAATACAATAGAATATAGTAAAGAGGAATACAATTGTCCATAATTCCACTCGCGAAATTTGGTCAAAGTACGTTTTGCATTAACCTTACTATCTTTTGTTTTAATTTCATATTTTAATGTTGTTGTTTTTTTTTGTATTTTCATTTGTATCCATATTTCCTTTTTAGTGTTATATCTATAATGTGCGGTCGTCATTCAAACTCTATTAAGGATGTCCGATGATTATGGGTTAGAGTTAGGGTTTTTAACGCCACTTTCCCCAATATATCAGTTATATATACTGGCGGTCAGTTTTATTGGTGGAGGAAACAGGAGTACCGGGAGAAAACCACCGACCTATCGTAAGTAACTGACAAACTTTTGTTTACAAAATATTATATCGAGCTCACCTCACCATGAGCATGATACAACTACTATAAGATCATGCCAATGCCACCATTTCCTCCCCCAACTACGGCAGATTGTTATATCATCCTTTGAATATTTTAATAAAATATGTCTTCATAGAATTGCATGCGCTTAAGTTTGTTATTGTAATACTAACATAAAGGTCTCACATTGCCACGTTTAACAGCCACTAAGATGTCACCATTTGCATTGTGCTTATTACGGACCATAGTCGCCATGGACACTAATCGGCATTCCCTGTCAAAATTAAACAAAACAAAAACTACTGTTTATTGGACATATACTATAATTCTATGTTAGTAAATTCTATTATAATATATTTCAACTAAAAGTCTTTTTTTTAAAACGATTTCAATGCCTCATAATTCATATTCAGTGGTTGTAAATGTCACATGGTATTTTTTTGTGGAACATCATAATTCTATAGAAAATGTTCTATTTTAATCCACCAATGAAAACAAAATGTATTTGCCCCATGCGTCAATATAAAAAAATGTCGACACGAGCGGCAGATGTACATAACCCGGTGCTCAACAAACCAAGGTTTTCTTCATTACTGGACGATGTATCGAACCAACTTTCCATGGATAAATAGTTCATATGTGATAAATCTTTAAAATGCTTTTACTGTTTTTGTTATTTCAGAATACCACTATTTTATCAGTGAATATCATTTATTTCATAAGTCAATTTAATCCACATACTATCATATATTAGTTGGTGCCAAGTGAGATTCCAAGGAATGTTAAATAATCACATTTAGTAATATAATAGTTGTACACCTAGTATTCAAAGACATCAGATGCTCTTAAATAATATCAACCATATACGATAGTGCTAAATAATTACAAACTTAAATACCAAACATCGATGGGCAAGGCACCAGTATGTCTAATCTTACAGTAAAACCCAGCTATGTGTGTCATCGTCCATTCTTTGTTTTATTGTTCTTTTCCTTTTACTCATTGTATTATTTTTCTTCCACTTTTCAATTTGCGGGTTCCAGTTACCCGTTTGGTACCGTTAAAACTTTACTTTCAAAATGAAACATCCGATTTTAATTCGATAAACATAAATATCAAAAATACTATTTTTAGTAACACACCCATTTTCTTTTCTGAAAACAACAGCTACAAATGAATTGTCTTCTCTTCTGATGTCAACACGGTTTGCTTCCCAGTTGGAAGAGGCAATAACGTACCAGGAGCCTGTCATCTTCAAACAAGGCAAAATATAATATATTAACATTTGTTATGAGTGAGTGAGTGATTGTAATTTAATGCCAAACTCAGCAATAGTTCAGCTATATCGTGGCGATAACGACTTAATTGTCAATGAAATGATGATGAGGTCCACTTTGTACTAGACCCACACGCTGAATTGGATTTTTACAGTGCTAGCTCAATGAAACAACAGTCTGTGGATATACATGTCGCTCCACTCGGACACTTTATTTTGATCCCGAGCAAACCAGTATTTGCTCTTTCTCCTTAATGCTACGTGCTTAACTGAGAAGCAACAAATACCAATTTAAAAGTCTTTGGTTTGAACCGACCGGGGCTCGAACCCATGATCTACGTCACCCGAGGCGAGTACACTAACCATTACCAATACGGTTTATTTGTTTAAGAAATTAAGATTTTTTTAAATACACTTTAAAGTTAAAGTATAAACTTCGCATTGTTTTTACACCATTATTCCCAATGTTAACGGTACTAAATTATATCAATACATGGCAATGGAATAAATAAAATTAAATACCCGTGCACCTTTTCATTTGTAATATCTTCAATATATATGCCCATGTATTGTTCATATAGAACAAATGTGAAATTAAGGAAAGGTTTGGCCATGAAAATAGTTAAAACTGACATACTGATCATGTGACGTTAAGCAACAGCCAACCAATAAACACAATTTTGATTTTTTTTTATTATACGTTTCTGTCTGTATATCATGTCTTTAAGGTGTACTAGCTATATTGCTTAGATATTTTAAACCTCTGTAGTCTACACTGAATTTGTATTGTGTAGCAATTTTCTGAGGATTTTCCATCAATAGAATAGTTGACTTGAACATATTACTACAAACCAGTTCCATTGAAACCTGGTTCTGGAATGGTATGTCATGTACATTACAACGTCTCTGTTCTGTGTTGGTATCTGAAACAGTATTAGACAGTTCAGACAAAAGGTATCAAACAAATCGTGTTGAGGAGATCATTGTGTCCGTGATCGTATTGTAGTTGGATTTCTATCTACCTATGCAATCTGTGACTATCACCCCTGATGTTGTGAGTTCGAATCTCGATCAGGGCGAGGTGTACAACTTTATGTGATAAGTTTGTCAGTAATGTGCGACAGGTCGGTGGTTATCTCCGGGTCCTTCGGTTTCCTCCACAAATAAAACTGACCGCCACGATATATCTGAAATATTGTTAAAAGTGGCGTTAAATAACATAAAACAAACAAAACAAAATCAAAGCGGCTTGTCATATTAATCATCATCCATGGTTTTATTGATGTTGATGTTGCTTTAGTAGTCTATCTTGTTGTCTAATCATTAGTAGTCCTGGTAGTGCTCTGTCTACCAGCTTTAGTAGTCTATCTTGTTGTTTAATCATTAGTAGTCTTTGTAGTGCTCTGTCTACCATGTTTTGTGTTGTCATTTTTCCTTTGGTGCCTGCTATTTTTGTCCTGCATCAATTTTTGTCCATCGTGATCGTGATCATATAGTAGTTTGATTTACAGGTACTTGTGCAGTCAGTTGATATCACTACTGACGTTGTGTGTTCGAATCCCGCTCATGGTGAGGCATACTCAATATAGCATTATGTGATATATAGTTTGTCAGTGACTTCGAGAAGGTCGGTAGTTTTCTCCCGGTACTACGGTTTCCTCCACAAATAAAACTGAACTTCACGATATAACTGAAATATTGTTGAAAGAGGCGTTAAACACCATTACCCTAAACCTAACTCCCTTTTTAGATCTACGGTTTGGTATCTTCAAGCTTGAGAGTACATCCTTTAGTAATACATGTTGTTATACCCCGATATAGACAGGCGTTCTACTACCAACACATCTTATAGTGAATGTAAAGTAGAATAACTGATGAAACTTTAGTTAGGTAATCGGATTACCTAACAACTCGTACAAGCCTATCACCAATACGACGTGGGTTCGAGTCCGGTATTGTAAATTACAAAAAAGGGTGTACTCGACTCGCAGCCGCAAGTGATAAAGTTTATCAGTTGCTTGTCCATGGTCGATGGTTCTCTCCGGGTACACCGGCTTCTTCCATCACTAAAACTGGTCCCCATGATATAGCTGAAATATTGCTGAAAGTGGCTTTAAAACACAAAAACAAATAAAAAATCAATGAAAGTTCAGTAATGTTGCCTTGATTATATAGTTTAGTAAAATCTTATAGAAAAAGAAAGAGAAATAAGACATACCTGTGTGTGGAATAACCCATTCACTACAGTCACCTATAAATAAACAAAAAACACTGTCAGTTATCTACACTTCAACATGATAAAAGTGTTTCTAGACGGAAGTAATACACAAATCAGAGGAAATAGCAGAAAAGATAGCACATGCATACACTGCTAAATGGTACATAAATATGGGTGATTTAATTATAAATGCTTCACACTAAAATTAAGCTCAAACAAATTTAAAATTATGAGCCAACATACGTTATTACCGTTGCATTGCAAGACATGATTGTAAGCAAAATAAGAAACATTTTCGCTGAACTACGTACATCTATAGAGGGTTCGCTGAATTATGTGCATCTAAAGAGGGTTCGCTGAACTACGTGCATCTAAAGAGGTTTCGCTGAACTACATACATCTAAAGAGGGTTCGCTGAACTACATACATCTAAAGAGGCTTCGCTGAACTACGTACATCTAAAGAGGGTTCGCTGAACTACATACATCTAAAGAGGGTTCGCTGAACTACTTACATCTAAAGAGTGTTCGTTGAACTACTTACATCTAAAGAGGGTTCGCTGAACTACTTACATCTAAAGAGGGTTCGCTGAACTACTTACATCTAAAGAGTGTTCGCTGAACTACGTACATCTAAAGAGGGTTCGCTGAACTACGTACATCTAAAGAGGCTTCGCTGAACTACGTACATCTAAAGAGGCTTCGCTGAACTACTTGCATCTAAAGAGGGTTCGCTGAACTACGTACATCTAAAGAGGGTTCGCAGACCTACTTACATCTAAAGAGGGTTCGCTGAACTATGTACATCTAAAGAGGTGAGTTTGAGCGAATAAGCATAGCTTAATTCCGCCATTTGTCATTGATTAGCTTGTGGCAAGCCAAAAAATGAACGATCATGTATATTATATGTGTTACAGGCAAAATATATGCCTCTGTGTTAAGGACTTTTCTATTGGCATTTTTGACGAACTAGACAGCTTATTATTAATTAACTTTGATTTATTAGCCTTTATATGATCAAATCTGTCAATACAATATAAAAACTTTCATTGGGCCAATACGGCAAAAATCAGTCCAATACGAATATTTTCCGTATTGGCCCGATTCCAGTCAGTCCAATAACAGCTAGATCGGAATCCGCTTGACATTTCCACCCATGCAAGGAAAAGTCCCTAGAGATATTGGACTGGTTAGTTCATAAAGGTATCATTACGTGATGTTTTTCGTATTGGCCTAGTTATAGATCCTCGGTCTGCTGTATTGGCGTTCATGTGCGCCCCAGTCCAATACAGCGTCCTCGGACCTATAATTAGGCCAATATGAAAAACATCACGTAATAATACTAAAGTATTTTTTTTATTGCATTGGTACACAATGTACAGAAATTAACTGAAATACAAGTATCTTAAAGGTGACTCACCCGTATGTATGGTTTCATCCATATATTCTGGCGATAAGCACAATGAGGGAAACATGGAATACAGTTTTTCTTTCATTGTGATATCTATAGTAGGTCGACGACCATAGATACTAGCTTCTGCCTGTAAACAATTCCCGTTGTCATCTGTTCTGAAACAGCCGTAGTGTAAGGAGTACATACCGTCGTTGTAGATAATTTTGAAGGGAACTGCAAAAAATAGTTCAATGAAATCGTAGATATTTATTTGTCTTATTTAGTAAGCACTGGTACACTCAAAATATAAAAAAAAGATGGGAAATTAACATAATTAATTAATTGGGTAAAACGAAACTTAAAGACCCTGTACAGACAAAAACCGCCTAAGGCTACCAAAATGATGCATAAAACAAAACAAACACATAATGTCTTCACATGGTACAGTAATGGAGAGAGAGTACGATGTGAAGAAGTATTTTTTTCGGAATTGATCGTATTTGTTAATCTTATTCTCTAGTCAAACAAAGTAATGAATTATCATGAAATCGTTTCGTTTCGACTATTAGAGCAATAAGAAGCTACAAAACATAAGAATTAACGTATTTAAACAAAAGAATCCGTGGTATATATGTTATTTTAACTGAAATAAAATGACGGACATTTTGGCACGGAGCTGAAACCCTGACATAACATCCAGACCTGGATGTTGTACTTAGGTATAAACTACTGTCCATTTTCTTTTGAATTCAGCAAATTGTAAAGGTGATTTATTAAGCGTAGTTCAATATCAATTTCAAATAATAGACCATGGTTATCTACAAATACATTTTTCAAGCTGAAAAATTCACATAAACACGAAAGGGAAAAGCTTAAGGGTCCATTATGTTCCAACGAGATTTAAATTACGTGTATTAATATATCTAGTTATGCTTACAATTTCGTGTATTTCTTATTTGTACTGATAGTGGTATACAATATTCTGTATTGAATAACTTATCACATTTGTGTAATTATAAATCAAAGACTCGTGTTATGATTGGTCGATTGAAATCTGACATCTGATTAGACCTGAACAATAATGAGATTTGACGAATTGTCAGTTAACAAAAACAAAGCATTTCTAATGAATATATAATTGTATTGTTCATCACAAGTATTATTAGCCCACCCCCTGTTTTTAGTGAGGTTGGTGTTACTCGATCTTTAGTTTTATGTGTAATTGTTTGTAGATCGTTCCTTGTCCTTTTGACCTTTTTATGTTGGCCAGTGTGTTGTCGGCCTCTAATTTATAGATTGTTGTTACCCTTTGGTTGATATCGTCAAAGTCTTCTTAGTCACAATAATTAGGGTGACAAGTTAGCTGATATTTTTTTTTAAGAAGAAAATTATAATGACAACTATTACTCACGCCAAGGGAAAACGTCTTCTGGTCCGTCAAGTCTCGCTTCCATTTCAGCTCCGATTGTGTTCCCATCTATTGGTTTAGTATAACTAGAGATTGCTGGAGAACATTTGTTATTGCTGTTAAAAAAAAACAACATGAGAATATTTAAGATACCATACAGGTATTCAAAACCTGTAAATCGACACACGGTATAATGTCCACTAGAAAAAAGGCAAAATGACAAACAATGATTCACACAGCATCATACAGAGAACTAAAGATCGTGTGACACGAAGCTCACCACAAACCGGGAGTGAACTTGGGTGCTCTGGAAGGGTTGGAAAACGTGAGTTTAAAATGACAATATTACTATGTTATATTTGTCTCCTCCATGTATGTATTGTTGTTCTTTATTTAGTGTCACGTGCATTACATTTATGGGGATTGTTTACTGAGCATCTGGATAATGACTCTAGTGATCATTTTATGTTAGAGGTCAAGTAATATGTTGATCCAGATTGCCATTCCATCTCGGTGTGTTAATATCTCTTGTTTTTATCGGGGTTGTGATTCTTTGATTATCATAGAAGTCAGAATATTCTTTTTGCATCATTTCTTTCGGCATATTGTATTGTCTTAAATGTTGGATTTTTTCATGTAAGATAGATTCCCCTCTACTACGTGGGATTTTAACATAAATTAAAATGTTAAACTTATTAAGGTTTTGTTGTTAGTTCTACGGATTACCAGTTGGGGGATTTTCGATTCCGATTACGGTAGAATTTTGCGACATTCCACCAAACAATTTAGTATAGTCTTTTCAATGACAGCACTTACATAGAGCCTGAATATGTACTGTGTATTGAGTTGTTTCCCCTATGTTGGTAATATGCCACGGATGATTGAAACTGGTTCAAAACATTTCTAGGTCTCGAAATTTCATACCATAAACCTGAAAGCTAACCAAACATATTGAATTATTAATAAATATTAGAATTTGAAACAAAAATGTTATTTTGTGGATATTAGATCAATAAAATAAAGAGTTATAAAATAAACGTTAGAGAAAACCGAAGGGCAGTCAAGAATGGAGACTCCAGAGACTCTGACAACATTAG
>MJUT01055632.1:662482-675144 GCA_002080005.1 Gigantidas platifrons | reverse complement strand
TATATTACTAATATAAGGCAAAATCAAAACGATATCATTGGATCCAGAAACTTCCAGTCCTAAAGCGACTGTTCATACAAAACTTTTGTAAGCGGAGACTGTAGATATCTAGAAGAAAATCCCGTAGTCTATTTTTTAAAAATAAAAAATAAAAATAATAAAAAGAAGAAATTTTACCAAGTTTGCTAGTACATGTAGTCTTTTCGATTGTCGATCGTTCCCAATTTGAAATATAAAATTAAAAGAATTAACCAGATTTGTTTTTGATTTTTTTCACTTACGATAAAAGATAAGACAACTATATCTCTTAAGATCAAAATTTTACACTTACGACAGGGTAGTTTTACACGTAAAGTTAGGACTATTTTTACACTTAAGATTATCGTAAGTATTTTTGTGAAACTCTTTTTTATCTTAGTTTTACACTTACGACAATTTTTTATCGTAAGAATTTTTGTGAAAAGAGGCGCTGTACTTTAGACGAACCTGACAAGCATTTCTCTCATAAATTATTGTTATATTTTGCATTTTTTGTAAAATGGGTAAAAAGTCTGACTTATCTCCGGAATGCCAAAAGTTTGTAAAAAAGTTGTTTGCCTTTTTTAGTAAGGAAATGGCAACGAAGAAGCCAATTGTCTCATTTGATAGGGTATATCAAAGGACATCTAAAGCTTTGGGTGTGTCTTACACTTCAGTGCACCGTATTATGAATGGTAAGAGGCCTTGTAAGTCAAATAGACCCAAAGAAAGAGCTACCATTTTGGGCGACTTTGATCATTGTGACATTAAAAGAAAAATCCACGGTTTATATTCACGGAAAATTGCTCCGACCGTCTCAATAATACACAAGGAAATAAAAGATTCTATTAAAATATCAAAGTCTAAACTTACTCTAACTCTCATTGATCTTGGATATACCTATAAAAATAGGTGATAATCGAAGAGTTCTGTACAATCAAGTGTCTATTATCAATGATAGGTGTAATTATCCGAGAAAGATCAAATCTTTTAGGGAAGCAGGGTATGATATCGTGTACATGGATGAAATATGGGTTAACCAAAATTACTTCACAGATTATATGTGGCTTCCGAATGATGGGGCTGATGCCCCAAAAATACCCTAGGGTAAAGGCAAACGTTTGATTGTTTTGCATGCAGTTACGCGAAATGAGCGTTTGATTTGACGGCTGCGATTTAGTGTTCTGGCCAAATCAAAGGATGGTGACTATCACCATGAGATGAATAGTGTTTTCTTTCTTGAGTGGTTTGAAAATCAATTGATGCCCGCTCTGAAAAATCCTAGCTTGGTTGTGTTAGATAATGCAAGTTATGACAATGTTAAAAAACCAAGATACGATGTGCCCAAATTTTAGTCAGAAAAAAGCTGTTCCCCAAAACTATCTTACACAACACAACATTCCTTTTTCTGCTATTGATACCAAACAAGTATTATATGAAACAATAAAACAAAAAAAGACCACAGTAGTTTATAAAACAGATAAAATTGCTAATTTACGCGGACATGAAGTATAAAGAACCCCCGTACAATACTGTGAACTTAACCGGATAGAATTAATATGGGCGCAAGTCAAAGGTTTCGTGGCTAAAAACACTACCACCTTCCGATTAAAAGATGCTAAAGAACTCACGTACGCTGCTTTCGGAAAAATTACAAAAGATGTGTGGACAAAAGCAGAAGAACATGTGGTCAAAATTGAAAAAGAATACTGCAAAGAAAACTGTATAGATAGAAGTGTCATAGAACCTATTATAATTGATTTTTGTGATGACTCGGATGACAACACGGGTTGAAGTATAATCATATAAAGTATAATAGACAGAGAAAAAATGTTAAAATCGAATAAATGTCACGTTAAAGCCAATGGCGAAAATATTTGGAACATGTGTCTGCCAATTTATTAAGGTTTAAGAACAGTTGTAACTGTTGAAACTATCTGGGGTTAGATGAATTATTTAATTTATATTGATAATAACACATATATAATTACACAAACAACTTGACACCAAAATTAAAAAAAAAAAAAAAAAAAAAAAAAAAAAAAAAAAAAAAAGGGAACAGTTTATAATCCAACCGAAAACCAAACACAAAACGGGCCTCGTATTCATGACAAGTCAAAACAAACTAACACAAGGTCGAAACTTGGGAATCCTGTTTTGGATAAGCATTACGAAGTGGAATAGGTTAAATATATATTTCCAAGCTTTTAGCTCACGTTTGAGTTGAAACATATAACTTGGCTTAGCAGAATAGTTACCTAAAACAATTGCAAGAATCAATGATTCATCAATAATTTTTACAGTTTTTAGGTATTTTTTACCAATGTTTAGTTGAAGGTTTGGTAAAAAAAAACAGTTAAAAAAATGACAGTGCTCAATGTCATAATCTACCCCCCCCCCCACATCTCCTCACTCCCAAATAAATCCTCCAATTGATCCCTGAGGTTCTTTAATTTAAAGATGTACTAATTTTACAAGCATTTTTTAATTAGGAAGTTACACAATCTCAAAACTCATTTTTCGTTCCGTTTCTTATATGTATATAAATTAAAAATGTCATACTGAATCGAGCAAAACGACAATGATATATTCTTCATATTATATGATATATGAAGACTTCATTGTTTCACTATTACAGACAGAAGTGCTACAGGTAAAATATTTTACAGGTAAACATAAATAAACTCAATAGTGCGTGTAGGAGATGGTGACGGGCTCTACGGAGAACTATGGAATCTTTCGGGTGACCGTCGAGTGTCTATTGTCCTCAGGGATTTAAACCCACGGTCGCAGGCTGTTCTCTTTTATAGACTTATTCCCTCCGTATTTCATAAAACTTTGTCAAAATATACACCTAAACACTCCTGTGAAATGCGATTTTTCTACATGAGCAGGGCCAAATACGTTCACTTTCTGGTCTGCAAACTTCCAAATTAAATTAGCACCCTTGATTCCCTACACAACTCTCGTTTACACTTCTACTTTAAATTCTGCAGTTTAAAAGATATTTCAAATTTTCGTTATTCTAATCAATTCTAGTAAATATACCTTGAGGAGATCTCGACTTACACCTTATGTGACAAAGAGTTCCATGTAATAATCGACGATCTGTGGTTTAAAGTTGGATATCTACTTTTGTCTACTGCTAGTCAGTGTGCTATACATGTAGTTGGATTTTGATTCTGGTGTTTAGTGCCACTTTCAGCAATATTTCAGCAACATCAGGGCGACCAGTTTTAGTGGTGGAAGAATCCGGAGTACCCGGAGAGAACCACCGACCATCAGCAAGCAAATAGTAACCTTTATCACTTGTGGCTGCGAGTAGAGTCCACCCTTTTTTGTAATTTACAAAGCTGGGGGCGAACCCATGCCGTACTGGTGATAGGCTAGCATAAGTTGTTAGGTAATCCAACTACCATTCTCATTGAGCCACCCGGACCCTTCATGTAGTTGGACGATTAGACAGTTAATTGATGTCTTCAATGCTGATGCTGCTAGACAAATCAAACAGTGTTGCATATTTCATGAATTGTGACTATAATATTTGTTGCAGCCAATGTTTCTGACATGGACACGGCTATTCGGTATTATGGCACACGTAGAGACACTCTGATTCCGCATTCGGTAGAGAACATGAAGAAAATTAAAGAACACCAAAGGGGCAATAAAAAATCAATACCGTTTAAACAAGCACAAACAAGACTTTCTTGTAAAATTTATTTAAGAACGACATATATATATATATATAATTAAACGTCATTAGCATTAACATCAATACAGTTTTCTGTACTATATATATACATCTTTCATATTTATTCTGCCAATTATACTAACAAAACAGTTATATGCGAGCGAAGCGAGCTCTTTATGGTAATATGGGACGAAGTCCCAACTATGGTAGAAATAACATTTTTTTTCTATATACCAATGACTAAATTTTCATGCACCGGAAATGACATACCGAAACCAATACATGTACAGCTACAGTGGGTTTCTGCAAAAAATTCGATGCAGTAAAAATTTGCTCTTGTAGGGGCACGAGTATCAAAGTACTAAAAACGACATATTGTATAAATAAAATCAAGAACGGGTACAAGGATGTAGAAAAAAAAATCAAGTTGCAGCTCTCGTGAGAAGTGGAACATGTTCAAAATATCGCGAGATAGAGCGTGAAATAGTCATTGACAACCATAAACAAAGATGACAGACAATGTTTATAATTTTTATGATGTATAAAACTAATGACGGCTTTCCTCGTGAATAAAGCATCGCACATGAACAACAAAATGCGCAAACTAAAGCTATAGTAAAATAAAGTTTATTTACTACTTCCGGTTATGAACCATGTTCGCTAGCGGGTACGAAAACTGTCTGGAGTTTGGTCCCCGATATATTGTTTAAAAAATATTATTGGACTTCGTCCCAAGTTAGGTAACACCTATTATCATATTAAATATGTACCTAGGTAATTTTGCTATTTTCAAATTTTATTAAATCTCTTCTAGATACTGACAGGATTTTTTTTCTGCACATCGGAAGTTAACTTTTGAGATCTCGTAAGGAACAAGAGTTTGACTGAACGAGACTAGCTTCGACCCTAAAAAAGTCGTCCCCGACATATCTCGGACCAAAGATATCTACATTAATTGGATGCACTGGATGAGCGTGAAATCGTGAGATAATTTTCAGATTCGCGAGCATTCATGGCCGCGCCTGTTTCATATTATATACACGTATATGATAGCAACACAATGACAATATGGCAGACACAGCACCTGTATATTATTGTTTAACAACAGTCACATATATCCTCAAAATGATATGCATTTTCATGACAAAGAACGAAAAATTTTACAAACTTCAATATTTACAAAACATGCATGATATAAATATAATCCAACAAAGTACTGTACAATAGCTGAAATATATAATTGGCGGTATATTATTCAGATAAATAACACTTGGAGTAAACAAAGATTATCATTGTTTTGTAATAGAAAATATAGGAACCAGTGCAGATCAAGATATTTATTTCCTAGAACAAATAAAAGGTGTCTATCCTGGTGAAAAATATAATGATTAGGCATATGTACAGTCCAACCTGCCCATGCGGTCACCTCTATTAAGCAGTCACCTGTATTTAAAGGGCACCTTTTTCTTGACCTGTCATAGAAAATATCATTTGAATTGAACCTCTTTTAAGACGTGACTTTATTTTTCCCAAAGATGACCTCTCAATACAGGTGTGACTGTACATGTATGTGCAACTTGAAATATGTGAATAAGGAGGTCATGAAAGTCACAGCAGCACAACCCTGTCGTTATTGTTTTTGTTTTGTTTTGTTTTGTTTGGGGGGGGGTGGCTTTGCTTTGCTGCTTTCGTGATATTGGTCTTGTTTTTATGGTAATGTCAAATAGAAAAGAAACTACTTGTAGAAGGCAAGTTAAACATTAATTACATGTGTCCGGAGAGGCAAAGAGTACAAAGGTACTTATCTGTAAGTCTAAACGGATGTTACGTCATGCGTTCTATTTATATATTTACACTATATGCACTGGAAATGTAACATAGACAGTGACGACCCCTGGTGTCACTGGTGCCAGTGTAGTTTCCGTGGTGTAAGCGTTGTTGCCATGACTTTTCTTCGCAACAAATATATCATTGATATTTTTCCATGTTTTTACATTTTTTGCTACATTTACATCTTTTAATCCACACATATTTCAAATATTCATATCGTCCATCATTACAGAGGAATTCGATTTCCCTCGTTTTCGTTCGTTTAGGATAACAACACTGCTTGTTCTTACAGTTCGTACAGAACTTCAGTCTGTATCCACGCACACTTTTGCAGTCCTTATACGTAATTCTCTCCCTTTGAACACTGCGGGTTGTGGGTGTACATTTCTTCTTACGCTGAAAGAAAAAAAGCAAAACACTGATGATATACGTTGATTATTTCCTGGATAATCAATGATGGATTCACACGGTAACTTTAAAATAGCTTGGAATTGGAAGATAAATTGTAACAAGCATTGTTGAATAAACTATATCTTGTTGTCTTAAAAGTAAAAAAAAAAAAATATTTGTTTTCTTTCCAACGTGACAAAAATCTCAAACAATAAAGAAAAATCTAGCAAAGTTTAAAAATACTGATCAAATACAACCCAACTAACGAAAAATGGCTGACAGGAAAGAGAATGTTACTGGCATATACATGTTTTATAGACAACTTGTCTATATGAATATGACATCGTATGAAAGTATACAGTTAGATAGAGGGTCATGTACAACAGTACATTATACTTTCAATAAAATGCAGGGCTGGGTGGGGTTGATGGTGGGTAACTCCATTGTTGACAATATTTCAGTTATATAGTGGTGGTCATTTTATTGGTGGAGGAAAGTGCCAGGAGAAAACCACCGACCTGTCGCAAATCACTGACAAACTTTATCACATAATGTTGTACACCTCGCCCTGAACTCACAACATCAGTGCATGGTGATAGGCACTGATTGCATAGGTATTTGTAAATCCAACTACCATACGATCATGACCATGACGGCACCTCGTAAAGTTAGAAGCTACATCCTGACTACAATGTTTATGTAATATAAACCAGCTCTCAAAGAAACCAGCGAACTCCAGTAACTCTTTGATCCATTCCTAAGCGAACATGCACACCAATCGTTATCGTAGACGATGAGTGTCACAACCACTAGACCAATGCGCTCACATATAATACAATTACCGTATTTGAGGATAAAACATGTTTAAACATTACTTTAAGGTGCCAAATAACAACTTGCCTGTCGACTTACAACTTGCAGACAATTCATTTATAAATATGTTTGAGTAACTAACATTACATAAAGCTTTGAATGTAAGATTCCCTTCAGGTTAATTAGATTGTTGGTGCTTAACGCCGCTTTTAATAATATTTAAGTTATATCATGGTGACCAGTTTTAGTGGTGGAAGAAACCGGAGTACCCGGAGAGAACCACCGATCATAGACAAGCAACTGGTAAACTTTATCACTTGCGGTTACGAGTGGAGTGCACCTTTTTGTAATTTACAAAGCCGGGCGTGAACCCACGCCGTACTGGTGATAGGCTTGTACGAGTTGTTAGGTAATCAAACTACCTAACTCATACCCAAAATTATTGTCGTAAATGATTTATTTAAGCTATCATTAAACAGTTATGCTGCAAAAAATACGATTTGTGTTCGTTTTTTGACAAACAAGACCCAAAACTATCGTTATCGGAATTATTGTCCATGATAATAAGAATTCAACTTAACCCGAATCTATTCATATGACCTTCTATGTGAGCCCGTCATGAGCATGCGCACTGTTTTGAAACAATACACAACATGTGGAAGAGAATGTGTCAATACGTGGAAGAAAGCGGACTTTGACGGATTCAGAGATAAAGACGAATAGAAGTGAAGTATCTTCCAAATGGAACAAATGCAGGATATATGTAGGGGATCAGTTGGACCGTTGGAACGAACAGAAGGAAGTGCTACGTGTCCAAACTCACGCTGAAGTGGCAAATAATTTGCTTGATGGGTAAGCCGAGCATGTTGCCTTCTTTCCTCAATCGTTTTTCATATTTTATGAATTAATGATGATGCCTATGATCATTTTCGGTAGATATTATTCAATATATGTAAGTTTGCACCTGGCAACAGCAAATCATTGTCAATGAGTAGCATAAAACGGTCGTATTTGCGAGGTAAACAAACACGACATGCTGCAGCATCCGGGCTACTGGCATAAAAATAGATAAAAATAGATTTGGCCTCGCTTAGGTCAGTGCATAATTATTTAGCTTCCAGTAACGATGGTCAGCTTTTTTAAATCGAAAAAACAACGTTTCGTAGCGTATTCGCCAATAAGTTGGCGTTTAATCTTCATTTTATGAAGGTCGGCACGGAAAACGACAATAATTTTGGGTATGAAAAAATTACGGTTTTGGTAGACAATATACCTATAAGGACTGAAGTGACTATAGCGTGTTTGGAAGATATTTTATATATTAACGTTTTAACAACCCGTCCGATTGCATATTTGGGGCTAGAATATTCAATATTATTTTTGAAATACTTCTAGACAAACTAAAATAATATTGAACAATTAGGTAAATGATGGTACATTATATATAAGCAAATGATATTACATCATTTGTGAAATGAATTATTTTGTAAAATGAAATGGATAAAAATAAATGTAAACCTGATGATACACTAACATTTATCAGAATTTAAAGTTGTTAGAACTGAACATTTATTTCGGTATTATGGGCTTTTTCATGAATTGAGAAATATGCAAATCTATAATAAAAATGAAAGAACAGAAAATCCCACATTGTCGGAAGAGTCATAAATTCCAATAGAAGAAGTCGAATACAGAAACAAGATCAATACCCTTACACACGAATACATGACCGGTCCTTTTCCTGACTTGGTACACGCACTACTTATGTAATAGTTACTTATGTATAGAGCATTATCGTGATTTATAGACTGTCTAAGGGACAGTAGTATTGACTGAAACAGTGTTAATCGTGATAATGCCTGAGCCGCAGGCGAGGGCATTATCAGTGTTGAAGTCAATACGACTGTCCCAAGGGCAGTTTATCTATCATGATAATGCCATATATACATAAGTAACTATTATTGTTATTTAATTCAAATTGAAGGAAATAAGACTTTCTAAATATTTTTGCTCATTTTAATACAATGTTGGTTTACATTGATAACTGTATGTCTCCGTTGCGTTTTGAAAAAGGGACGTCGCAACTCTAAAACTTCGAGCGGTCAATAACATGATAATGACCGGTGAATTTCTTTAACGCAGATTAATGCATGACACATGACCATCTCTACACCAATGAAAAAGCCGAATTTAGAACTGATATGAAATAAAATAAAATAAATGGCAGTGTTAAACTAGTTTTAAGGGCCATAAACTCCCTTCTTATTGAAATGCATTTGTATAAATGAGTACAAAGGTACAGGTCCCTATTTTTTGTTTAAATTTTATCTTCATTTCAACATTTTCTATCCATTTTTTTTAAATCTTTCTGGGAGAGTAAATGGTAGGGTTAAAGTAGTTATGTGAACCCAAAACATCCCCAAATATGCCCTCTTAATGAAATATAAATGAGTACAAAGATACAGGTCTCTAATTGTGGTCTTCATTTCAACATTTTTTATCCATTTTATAATCTTTTTAGGAAAGTAAACGGTCTCCGTTTCCGATATCGATAAGATAAATGGACCCAAGCTCATAAAGAACAATTTTATAAACGCTTAATTCCCTATTTTGTTAAATAGATGTTAAGATTAACGACCCGAGTTCAGTATCAGGGCAATCAAATTATGCCATGAAATGTAAAATACTAAATAGAGTCTCCACGAGCTAATTGGAAATGATCAATGTATTCTGTTTTAAACTTAATCCATCAAAGATAGAAATTTTAAGTGCATGTGAGACTTGTTTTAAAACATGAAACGAAGAACTAATTATTCAAAGTCGCACAGGGACAAACTACAAACTAATCATTGAAATTAAGTGAAAAAGAAAATACTTCCAAAATGTCATCAATAAATATCTCTCGTGTAATTATTTTCTAAAGGCGTTTCGTTTTCTACAATAAAGAGGAAAATATGCTCTACGTTAATTGAAATCAAAGAATCCATGTTGTAGACAAACACATTTGTGAAACATAATCAAATTATATTTCGGTCTGGAATATCGCTCTAGTTGAAATAAGAACGATGAACTAGTTCACTATCTATAATAAGAGATTGGCCGTATGTATGCGTATGTACATGTTGTGATTGATTGATTAATTTTTGGTGCTTAAAGCCACTTTCAGCAATATTTCAGCTATTTCATGGCGACCAATTTTAGTGGTGGAGGAAGCCGGAGTACCCGGAGAGAACCACCGACCATGGGCAAGCAACTGGTAAACTTTATTTCTTGCGGCTGCGAGTCCAGTGCACCTTTTTTGTAATTTACAAAGCCGGGTGCGAACACACGCCGTATTGGTGATAGGCTTGTACGAGTTGTTAAATCCAACGACCTAACTCATTGAGCCACCCAGGCCCCGATGTACATGTAGTGAGCGACGACATTAAGTAATAGATTAATGTTAGACTCGCTTGTCATTTTATACGTGTTTTGATTGGTTTAAAAAGTTGAGGTTATTTTCATATGTACTGAATCTGAAAATATACGTCGTTCTCAAGGCGTCGCGTGTCGTTGTCATCAGGCGATTTTCTTTAAATGAGGCACCTTTGGGGTTATTTAAATTTATTTCCGATTATTTGCCTTATTTTGAAATAATAAATATATTTTTCAATATCCTAACAACAAAAGTTTGAATTAATTTAGAAGGATTGATCGAAATTATTTGTTCGGTTCATGAAGAAATAACCTCAATCAGGTTGTACACACCGTGTAACCCGCGTTAATTAAATCATACGTCACACTACGCGTTGTATCTGTGCAGTTTTTCCGGATGTGACGATTTTCTACAGAATTCAATGACGTCATAATTTGTCTATGTTAAAGTACATTCTCCATTAAAAAAGAAAGTTGGCGTTGATATATGAATATTCATCATGTGTATATCTAGAATGTGAACTGGCCTTTAATAACGGATGCCCTCAGTGAGTATAGGGAGATAAACAAGCATCCTTACTTCAAAGATCTAATATCCTTATTACGTATTATAAAAATGTAAGCTTCCACGTCAATGACATTTACCAATACATAAGTCTAATTCAAAATTGATTATCATTATTTAATTCCAAGTAAGATTGTTTTGTCTTTTCTCCAGAAAACGGGAATTGTTAAAGATTTTCGGCTTAAGACGGGAAATGATACTTCCTATGTTTTTGGTTGTGTTAAGCCTAGGTGTCTTCCGGCTAGATACTGTAAACTTATCCGACATAAAAAGATAACATCAGATAAAATGAAGAAAAACATCTTAATCTAGAATAGCCGATTAATTAGATTGTATTTGTTTGCTGGGTTGGGATGGATTAATTTACGAGTAATTACTGGGATAATTATATCATAGGAAACTAATATTCCACCAATTTTTTTTTAAGATATCAAAGGGGCATTCAGAATCCGTAAATCAAAGACGAACAGACAACACAATGGTCAAAAGAAACCAAAGGGGTAATCAGAATCTGTAAATCAAAGACGAACAGACAACTCAATGGTCAAAAGATACCAAAGGGGCAATCATAATCTGTAAATCAAAGACGAATAGACAACACAATGGTCAAAAGATACCAAAGGGGCAATCATAATCTGTAAATCAAAGACGAACACACAACACAATGGTCAAAAGATACCAAAGGGGCAATCAGAATTTGTAAATCAAAGACGAACAGACAACACAATGGTCAAAAGATACCAAAGGGGCAATCAGAATCTGTAAATCAAAGACGAACAGACAACACAATGGTCAAAAGATACCTAAGGGGCAATCAGAATCTGTAAATCAAAGACGAACAGACAACACAATGGTCAAAAGATACCAAAGGGGCAATCAGAATCTGTAAATCAAAGACAAACAGACAACACAATGGTCAAAAGATACCAAAGGGGCAATCGGAATCTGGAAATCAAAGACGAACAGACAACACAATGTTCAAAAGATACCAAAGGGGCAATCAGGATCTGTAAATCAAAGACGAACAGACAACACAATGGTCAAAAGAAAAAGTAAAGAAGGACAAACAATGATTCACAAAACATACATATAAAACTAAAGATCGAGTAACACTAACCCCACTAAAAACCCGAGGGTGAACTCATGTGCTCCGGAAGGGTAAGCAGTTCCTGCTCCACTAGTGGCACCAACAGAAGTATAGACCCAGTGATTGTAATAACATCGTAAATATCTAATAAACATGGTGTTCAGTTCATCTTTATCTCCAGTTGTTTGTCTGACTTACGTTTGTGTTTGTTTGCATAGTGTTATGTCCAACACATATTGTGTTGTGTTTTTGTTTTGATTTTCTTCATCTTGTGCACCTTATATTGTCAGTTTTTCTGGATTGCCCCTTTGTTATTCTCTAACGTGTATTTGTAGTGTATACAAGGCGTTTCTTGGAAACCCTTCTTCAGGTTCGTGCATGGCCACATGATTGGAATCCAAGTAATTTAGATGTCATTGAAACTAAGCAAAACATTAGCATTTGAAGTGGCAATAACAAGTCACGTGATTACAAAGCCATAATAGAACAAATTAGATAAAACCACAAAATCATTGTCCATTGAAATTGGTTGTCTTTCTATCAGAAATACCGATTTAATAGCCATAAATTAGATGATGTCATACAGAAAACCTTAAAATGTGAAACATTTGAAATCCGTTGAACCATTACTGTCTGTGGAGCTTTATATATTTTCGTATTTTGCATTAACTAAATAAAATCTAAAACGTTGAATATATATTTTGGACCAGGTGACCCCATGTTGATCAGACCAGATGACCCCATGTTGATCAGACCAGATGAGCCCATGTTGATCAGACCAGGTGACCCCATGTTGATCAGACCAGATGACCCCATGTTGATCAGACCAGGTGACCCCATGTTGATCAGACCAG
>MJUT01055632.1:647912-662248 GCA_002080005.1 Gigantidas platifrons | reverse complement strand
TAAGTACAACAACAATACATGTAATTTGGCAGAAATAAGATAAAGGAAGATTTAACTAGAAAACAATTACACTAAGTCTTAGATACCAGTGACACAATTATCCAATTTATCTTAAAAAGTAATCCTTTTATTTAGAATAATTTCCATTAAATAAAGTTAACTTAGCAGAACTGCATTGTCTTCTACGACAACGTAATCAGGTTTCTGTCGTGAAATTGACATTTTTAACGTAATTTAACGAGATTGTCAGTAGAAATATATACGATGAAGTAAGAAAAAGATGACTTTAATCTAAATGTAGGACAAATTCAATTACAGAACAAGAATGCTTCTTCTTAATTGAATGTAAGAGGTTTCAGCATAGTTCTCTATTGTTCTGGAGAAATGGAATTGCCAGCAAAAATAGCATTCATCGATCTATGCGACCGTCAACAATCGTTTTATTGTTAGATACCGTCGTTGGTATTTAGATGTGTCCCTGATAATGTTGTATTATTATAGATCACGCTGTTATTTGACATGTTATGTTTGTATTTACGTAATACCAAGATATTTTTTATTCCAGCTTCTTTTAAATGATACCAATTTCATTTATTTGTCTATTTTCACACAGCCGCATCATGGATAATGCTTTTAGGGGCCCGGGTGGCTCAATGAGTTAGGTCGTTGGATCTAACAACTCATACAAGCCTATCACCAATACGGCTTTGTAAATTACAAAAAGGGTTCACTGGACTCGCAGCCGCAAGTGATAAAGTTTACCAGTTGCTTGCCCAAGGTCGGTTGTTGTCTCCGCGGACTCTGACTTCCTCCACCACTAAAACATGTCGCCATGATATAGCTGAAATATTGCTGAAAGTGGCATTAAACTTCAAATTTAAATTTAAATTCTGGATCATGCTTTCATGTAAAGAACCGCGTTAACGGTGTGATGGTTAGCGTGCTTGCCTTGCGTGTGATAAATCGTGGGCACAAGAACTGGCCAGTTCAAACCAAAGACCTTAAAATTGGTATTCGCTCTTCACTTTTAAGCATGTATTATTGAGGAGTACTATCAGATCAAACACTGGGTGACCAGGACACATGAAAATGTGTCTTCGTGAAGCGACATGTCAACCCGCGGACTGTTGTTTTCAATGAGCCAGCGCTATAAACAATCCACAAATATAAAAGAACAAAGTGGACATCATCTTGCCCTCATCACAATTCAGTTTCTTCTCACTATATAACTGAAGAATTACTCACTTAAACTTAAACAACAATCACTCACTCATTCACGCCATTTCTCCAAACGACTTGAAATAAATTATTACTTGTATAAATAAAATAGATTCCCGTTTCGTTTTCAAATATTTGTTCAACCCATTGTAAGCACTAAGATCAATAATTATCTTGGATAGTCTACATTCCATATCAGCAAAGCTGGTTAAGTACACATCAAAATTAACTGAGCTAGAACACACTCAGTACAGGGGGCCGTTGTGGCCGTGATCGTGTCGTGGTTGGATTTACAACTCCATATGCAATCAGTGCATATCACAAGGGATGTTGTGAGTTCGAATCTCGATGAGGGCGAGGTGTACAACATTATGTGATAAAGATTGTCAGTGACTTGCGACGTCGGTGGTTTTCTCCAGGTACTCCGGTTTCCTCCACCAATAAAACTGACCGCCACGATATAGCTGAAATATTGTTGAAAGTGGCGTTAAACTCCATAACCCTAACCACCTTATACCGTGTTTGAACCTTCTGTGCATGAAATGTTCAGTTATAAGTGCTCAAAATGAGTGAATCCTGTTTGGAAAGCACCCCCTCCCCCTTTTGTACCTCTACGATAAATGTCAGCAGGTCGTAAAGTACCACTGTTTCTTGTTGTGTGTGTCAATTGTTTATCATTTACGAATACCAAGTGACGTTAATCACCATCAACCAAACAAACAAACAAACAAACACTCAGTACAAATTCAGACAAATTCAATTTACACAAAGAACTGTCAATTCAATTGATCGTTTCAATATATTGTGTTGTCCCTAAATACAATACAAATAGTTATTGTCATTTGACCTTTCAATAGTTTGACTTCAGGCAAACAAATTTCCACAGCTTCATTCCGCAATACTACTGTGTAATGTAAACAGATTATTTATAATATAATTTATGACTCTTGTAATTAGCCATAAAAATGTATGAAATAAATCAATATTCAATTGTTTTCATCAAGTAAATACATTTATTGTGGAATATTTGTTCAGTGCATGTGGACCAGGAGAAAACAACCGACCATCAGTAATAATTATCGTAAAACCTTTACCATTGGATCCACGTCTTAACAGGTTGGAGTCGAATTAAACCGATTTAAAGCGACAGTGTTTACGATTTTGTCAGATTTTTTTTAAATCGGATTGTTTTCTCCCAAACTTGAACAGATTTGAGTAAAATTTCATCTAAAACAGCCAAAAACACCGAAAAGTGGTTTTCACGAAATATTTCGGGGGAAATGTGGTCGCAAGCAATCCAGGTCAATCAAGATAACTCCGCCTCTGTATGATAAACTGCGTACTCGCGGACCAGCGTATGTTGTTTAGAAACTAAAACTGTTACATAAATGGCTAATAATTCGATTTTGATTGATAAATTGTGTTCTTATAAGTAAGTATGATTTACCATTAAACATGAAAGAATGATACATTTTAGTTTAAAGATAGGTTAAACAAACTGCTAACCTCATCATCATCATCGATGTCTTTGTTTTAATAAATCTGGGTCAATGGTCCTGAATAATTCATGGGCTTAGCCGGCAGATGATCAGAAGTAATTTGTTAATTACATTTAATTAAACAAATTTCTGTTTATCTGAGATGGTTAGTTGGTCATTTTATTGATTTATCTATCTTATTTTCAAGTTGTTGTCAAACTTATAAATTATGAAAAATCGTGGACACACTCACTTTAATTGCCGATATTTTCAAATTTAATATTATTACCGTGACGATAGTTCCTATCCTTTCTAAAGAAATTATGCAGAAATGTCATAGCAACCGGTCATTTTTAACATGATAATATTAAAAGATGGAAATGTCCTTTAAAAGCAAGCAATTAATCCTTTTTTCACTACCATTAGCGTCTTATGAACCTGGGGTTGTTTTTTTTTCGTGATTCGTCATACCCGGTTTTTCGAGTTACTGTATGCTTTAAATTGAACTTATGTTGTTACCGTTATTTTGAGCAATAATATACCTTGAATCCTAAATTACATGACATCTCATTCCCATTCACACATATAAAATGAAGGACCGTCGTGGCCGTAATCACATGGTAGTTGGATATACAACTACCTATGCAATCATTTCCTATCACCACTGATGTTGTGAGTTCAAATCTCGATCAGGGCGATGTGTACAACGTTATGTGATCAAGGTTGTCAGTGACTTGCGACAGGTCGGTGGTGTTCTCTGGGTCCTCCAGTTTCCTCCACCAATAAATCTGATCTCCACGATATAACTGAAATATTGTTGAAAGTGGAGTTAAATACCATCAAACAAACAAATAAAGTGAAATGTGCAAAGGTAGGACAACATTTCCCATAACTTACAGAATTACTATATAGGACCTCTCCACACGGACGTATATAACACAGCCTTGTATCTTCTTTCTTTCGACAATGCTTTGGTGCCATACGAACAGATATTCCTACGCCACAGCTCACAGAACATTGACTCCATTTCGTACCATTTAATGCACAATCATTTCCGGTTTGTATGACTTCATTTATTTGTTGCGAGTCTGAAAATGAAATAGATAGAAGAATGATGTTAGGAAATGACACATTTGTGAGTGAGTTAGTGTGTGCATACCTGTAACTCAAACTGAGTAATATGTCAGCTTTTTCATAACGACAGCTATGATGAACAAACAAGATCAGGTGTATTTGATAGTCTTAGCACAATGCAAGACTTTCCACAGGTAGACATGATGTTGAACTAGGATACGTTACCCTGACTCTCCGAGCATACCGGTCGTTAAAATTTATTCTGCCTTCCTTATAGAGAAGCGTCACATACATATTTCATAATCTTTGATTCGACTTGAGCGTGGATCGAACACAAGATCGTCCACTATTTAGATGACCATGATATGTATTACACCATCAAGACGATCATATGTTTATAGTGTTAACGTTAGGGCCATGACGGTTAACGCCACTTCACAAGATCGTCCACTATTTAGATGACCATGATATGTATTACACCATCAAGACGATCATATGTTTATAGTGTTAACGTTAGGGCCATGACGGTTAACGCCACTTTACTAATATTTCAGTTATACCGTGACGGTTAGTTTATTGATGGAGGAAACCTCAGCACCCGGAAAAAAACCTCCAATCTGCCGCAAGTCACTGACAAACTTTATCACATAATGTGGTATCGAACTCTCAACGTTAGTGGTGATAGGAACTGATTCCATATATAGTTGTAAATCCAACTATTAAACGATCACGATCATGACGCGCGCATGTTTAGACGTATAGTGTTAATACACGATAACATATGTTTCTAAATTATATTGCAGTATTAATTTTGTTTCTGTGTTTAATTAAGAGTGACAATAATAACCACAGTTAGCTATTGCATTGCCACAGCAAGCAGAAATTATACCAAATCATTGCATCATCTATACCATGGATTCCTATTAGTTAAGTTGATTTAATCAGTTCGAACGTTTTACGGTCGCTAAGATTCGTTCAATCATTACGGCATACTTTTGCAGATATGTTCCGCATGTGCCTTTTGGTGTAGTCACAAGAAGAGTTTGAAGATCCCAAAGGGGTGATCAGAAACCGTAATTCCGAGGAAAGAAAACACAATGGTCAAAAGAACAAACGGGGGTGGGGGGTAAACTCATGTGTTCTGGAAGGGTAATCAGCTCCTGCTCAACTAGTGACACCCGTCGTGTTAATCCAGTTACAAACCCGGTGATAAGTTAAGACCGAGGGCAGGCCAGAGAGGTGTTTACAACAAGTGAAACATATCAGTGGTCATTTGTGACACATATATTTCATAAATGTCAACCAAGTCATCGTGACAACCGTAAAACTTTCGAAGTGTTGACTTCAACTTAACCAAAAGGAACCTTTGGTTCAGTAGCTTTCGTATTAGCAGCAGATCTTTATCAAAGAAATCATGTAGTTACAAGCCTCGTGTCCTCTTTCTTGACTTATCATAGATTTATAATGAGATTTATCCCACGATTGTACCTTTAGTGGAACAGAAAATAACTACCGTTCGGAAACACAAAGGTTCACTCTAGGATTTTAGTATGATAGTCTCATTATTAACTCTCATTATTAACTCTCATATGTAGTGTTTCATCGCTCTTGTTTGTCTTAATGACATGTTATGGCTTTGTATTGTCTGTCCTTCGATTATCGACCTCTGACCCCTTTGGTATCTTCAAATGTATCATATTCTTTGTTTCCCACAGACCCATTATAGTGGCTATCTTGTATTCGTTATTTGCTGGGTCCGTCGTGATCGTATGGTAGTTGGATTTATGACTACATATGCAATCAATGCATATCACCACTAAAGCTGTGAATTTGAATCCCGCTCATTGCCAGGTGTACTCGATACAACATTATATGACAAAGTTTGTCAGTGACTAACATCAGTTCAGTCGTATTCCTTTCCCCGGGAATTCCTGTTTCCTCCACCAATGAAACTGATCGCCACTATATATATGAAATATTGCTGAAAGAAAAACACCGTAACTCTACCATTTTATTTTCTACAAAAACACTAACATAAAACAGTAATATATTACATACATACGTCTTACATATAACATTATAGGAGTGACTTACGCCATCTTGGATTGTTCTGTGGTCGTAGTTCGTAATTACTAGCGATATGTCTCGGCATTTTGTTCGATTCTGTTTTATTTGATGTCATACAGTTCCATTCCTTACAACACTGACCCCGTACTGTCATCAGCCTTGCATTTGGACAAAATGCACCAGAGGGCTTCCGGTGTTCTTGAGAGCACAAATCAACACACCCGTAATGTCCATTTTGGCACGTGCAATGATTTCTACAGTCCAGATTAAAGCTGTCACCGTCACCATAGCTAATACCATTCACAAGGCAACGTTTGGGATTGTCAGCTGAAATGGTCAAATCAAGAGTGTCAGAATTTCCTAACAGATTGCGCATATTAACCAGGCACAATATCGCAAAACAGATTTATATTGAACCTGCGTAAGTAATCTTTTCGTACCCCGAGCCAAAAGAATTTAATTCTAATATAAATTATATTTTGATATGATTTATTTCAAGATGCGGTCTGTTGTAAGAGGATATCTATCTCGAGAGGTGGTATGTCTCAAGAGATGTATTGGAAGAGGTTGTCTATCGCAAAAGATGTACTCTGTCGCAAGATTTGTTTTGACAGAAGAGGAATGTGTTGAGATGGGGTATGTCTATGATGTCTGTGTTAAGAAATGGTATATGTTCCAAGAGGTTGTATCTGACATGAGGAGGTATATCAATCAATAGAGGTAGTATGTAACAAGATGTGATCTTCAAGCAATGATATATGTCACAAGGTCTGGTTTATTCGGTCACAAAACTAACATAATCTGATAGGAATGGAAATAGAAATGAACATTCTAAAAATATGACCTTATTTTTTTCGGTCAACTAGGGCATTAAAATATCTTTATAAAAAAAAATACCAGCCTCCCCCCCCCCTCCCCCAGATAAGAAAATGGTTGTTGCCTAAGGTCACATATGCCTGAGCGAGGAGAATTTTAGTTTTATTAAAATTACATTGTTTAGGACATCCGTCTTCCTGTCTAAATGCCCTTTGAGATTCGGTAAATGACAAAGGAAATTATAGATTGTTTTCATCAGAGAACGTACCGATACATTTTGAACATCCGGGTCAAACAATAAAATACCCATTGAAACTGAACATAAACATATATCATTAAAGATATCCTGGTTCAGCTGACTCGACGTTGATAATAAAAACGCTGTTAAAATTATAAAATCAATTTTAAATTAGTTTTATGTTGAATATAAGAGGACCATAAGATCTAATAAAAGTTAAACCTGTTCCCTCTGATTCAAAGGTCAAAAAGGTCAATCACTACTAGAGGAATTTGTCTTATAGAATTCTAGTAAATCGTGTCGGTAATCAGCATATATTTAACACGTCATAATATGCATACCCTTAATTTAAAAAAAATCCTTCTGATATTTCGTGTAACATTCAAAACCTCAATAAAACTTAAATATCAATTAGACCTGAAGTGTCAAATAAATCCATATACACTTCAAGTAAATTTAAGTGTCAAATAAGTTTTAATTGACATTTCATTTTAATTGAGGGCTATACAACCCAATCCAGAAGTTAAGGATCGACGTTAGTTGTGCTGTTTTTCATGAGAAAGCGACCAAAGAGTATTGGATGTGGCCAGTTTTAGTGTGGAAGTAAATTAGGGAAGTGCTATTTTGCAGGTTGTGGGTTGCAGGTTGCAGGTTGCAGGTTGCGGGTCACAAATATAAAATGTCGCCTGTGGCCATGCACACTTTAAAATTAATAGTAGTTTATTATTCTTAAACATTGATAAAATGAAAGTTTGGCAATTTCACTTTGCACAATTCTGTATAGTATACATCCAAAAATATGCTTTATACAAGAACATTCATGGAACAATTATAGCATGGGGGATATCATTTTTATTGTCGAATTAATATTTAACCATTCATTGTCGATTTGGTGTATAGTTCTTTTGGTATCTTTTGTTTTTGCCTCTAAGTTTACAAATACTTTCTAATATAACACTGTAGTGTATCGGTATTTTGTCAGTTATCAGTTGTCAGTAGTTAGTTTTGTCAGTCGTCAGCTGTTAATCAGTTCTTTAATCTTCAAATTCAATAATCAGAATTTCAATATATTGCAAAATTATTCTGGAAAGTCATGTTAGTGAAGTCAAAGTAATACAAACTTCAAATTGACCTATGTTAAACAGGTTCTGAGGAGGTTGACCTATAGTGTAAGCATCTGATTAGTTTTCTGGACACATAAATCTGTCATTATCCAGTTGCATAAACAATCAAATTCCTAACAGTGGACTTTGGACAACTTTGAAACCAATATAAAGAAATTATTTGCTTTAAATTGTTTTATGCCTTTTCTTGAACCTACAAAATTTGGTGCCAGTTTAATGTATGACACCCAGACATTCTAGAAGTGCTTGAGAGGTCAACATTAATTTGCAGACCCCACAACAAGTGAAAAGGGTAAGTATTCTTTTTTTCCTTTCTATCTTTTAGGAACATCTAAGGTCAGTTAATGGAAAGTGCCAAATATGCAATTCCTATATTATATGATCACAATCATGTGTGTACTTAAACTTCAACCTGCAACCTGCAACCTGCAACCCGCAACCTGCAAATTAGACATTTTCAGTAAATTAGTAGATTATGAAACTGGCTTTAGCCTGGGGATGAATGATTGTCCAAACATTAGAACAGATACATTAAAAAGTCTGTGTTTTTCGGCGTGAATGTAGTGGTATAGTGGCTAATTCTATTAATAGTAATAACTAGTAGTCTTTCACCACTCAAAATAACATAAAACCTAACATTTGAAAATCTGGCCTTGACCATGTGAGCAAATCTGCACCACGTGGACTGTTCAGGACGGTCAAATGGTATTGAGACTGGTGATAAAGAAGGATGAATCTATGTAACTGGTGGGGTGGCGAACATCGACATTGGTGACTTGCTGCAGGTAAGTGATATTCTCTGAGTACTCCGGTTTCCTCCAACAATAAAATTGACCGCTACGATATAGCTGAAATATTGTTGAAAGTGGCGTTAAATACCATATCCCTAACCTAATCCAGATTTGCAACTGAAACTGAATGTATATTTAACATGTGCATTGCATTCGTCTGTTCCGGGATACTGGTATTCAGATAATACCGTCATGTGACTTCCATGACCACATGACTATAATCTAGGCATCTTTTGTTCAAAATGGCGACGGAACAACCGAAGTTGAAGTCGGTGCCAGAACTCAAAGAATTTGTGAGGGAAAGAGGCATTCAGACATCTTTGTATCGCAAGGAACAACTAATAAAATTAGCCGAGGCAGCCTCTGAGATAAATTTAGAAGCGGAAAGTGAATCGTTCGAGGACAAACATGATAAGGACCAGCTCTGACGAACTGTTGTCATCGGCGGTGAGTTTGTCTGAAATGGGATAAATGTTACATTTTCCATCCATGGATACTTTTCCAGATTGGTTTTCTTCCTGCTGTCAGATGTACACCCCGGAACCACGTACCAATATTTGCTTGGTGACTTTTTAGATCATTTTCCTCGATCCATTTCTACCTGCAGTGTCTACTGCTAAAAATGCCTAGATGTTTTATGAGGTCACGTGATCGGCGGTAATAATTCTTCCTCCAAGTCAGGAGAACGTCTTATCACGGAATCGTCGTAATACGACATAGATAATTATTTGTCCTTTTGTACTTTTTTCTTTTACCATTGTATTGTTTGCCGTTCTTCGATTGATGGCTTCTGATTGCTCCTGCCATTGATATCTTCAAACTTAACGTAATTAAGACTGCCTGTTGGAAACACGATAACAAACATGTCTTATTGTCTTTTTTCTATATCTGAGTTTGATGTTTGCCAGAGGAATGGATAATTTCAGCTGTCCTTGGAGATAATGACGGCCATAACTGTTTTTCCTTCCTTAGCAACAGTAAACATGAGATAATTATACCATATGAACTCTTCATACATATCCCATAGGACACGTTTTATAGATTAAGATCAGCATCAAGTATGACTTCCAAGACATATTTAAAGACATTCTGCAGACATCACAGAAAACATTGTAACATAATATGATATCTGGAAATGACTTATTAATCATTATTATCGTTTTTCAAGTCAATCTATGATATATTAGTCTGTGTCTAAGAAGAAGCTTTAGATCATTCTAATAATATTTGTTGTCTTATAAAAGTGCTCTATGAGGGAAGCCATAGATATAAACCTCATTCTTCGCTGTGGGGTGGATATTGGTTGAGGTTCCAAGGGATCAAATCCACAGAGGAGCTCAACGAGTACCCTGTGAGTCAAAACGTACCAGAGGAGATACCAATTCACTAGTGGAGCAGGAACTGCTCACCGTTCCGGAGCACCTGAGTACACATCCGGTTTTTAGTTGGGTCGTGTTAATCAATCTTTAGTTTTATTGTGTAGTGTTTGATAGATCGTTAATTGTCGTTTTTCTTTTTGCCATTGTGTTGTCTGTTCTTATTCGATATACGGTTTCTGATTGCCCATTTGGTATCTTCAAACTCTTCATAATGATCCTCTCAAATAGGGGTTTGCCATTTTTTAATACGGAAAACCTGACCGTGGATCATATTGGTAAGCGTGTTTGAATAGTCCTTCGATCTCTGGACCACTTTCATAAATATCGTAAAAGAGTAGGCATATTGTAGTTGCTACAGAAGATTAAATGTTCCGTACCTACCTAACTCGCTATACGTATTATGTGGCATTCAAAGGTCATTGATACGGTTGAGCCATCCCTGACCTACCGGTATTTCTATACATATTTTTGAAGTTTTCTTTATATATTATTGAACTTGTTCTCCTCCTGAATATAGCTGAAATACTGCTAAGCAATTATCAATCAAACAATCAGTCGCCGTTGTGCGAAATATGCCCTCGGTTAGGTAGTTGGATATATAACCACCTATGCAGTCAGTGCATATCACTACTAACATTGTGAGTTCAGGCGAGGTGTACTCGATACAACATTATGTGATAAAGCGTGTCAGTGACTTGCGGTAGGTCGGTAGTTTCCTCCAACAATAAAACTGACAGCAACGATATCACTGAAATATTGCTGAAAGTGCATTAATTGCCATAACCCTAACCCCATCGGTTATGGTAGTCTGCCGCTGGTGGTATTGAATCAAATGTGCAACTTCCCAAGTAGTAAATGGTATATTGCTGACTGAGTCACCCTAATAAGGAACATAGGAATGTTTGTCAACGTAAATACAATTTGCAGCAGGTTACAATAAGCAGTTATTTGGAGTTATCCGGCATATCTATGCTATCAGGGTAAGTGGTGGAGAAAGCCCCCGCACTATATCAGTCATCATCGTTAAAACACCAGATAAACTATTGCACTTAAGGTACAAATCGAGTACACCATCGATGATTTGGTTACGAACTAATATATCATTGTTCCATGGTCAATAGTTTTTATTCACCACAACGCCCACATCCCATTAAGTAAACTGTTAAATCACGGGTGAGCAAAAACCCCATGTGGTGCCTCATCATTGTATGAAAGCAATGAATACAATTCATTATTGATTGATCTGTTTATCTGGAATTTTATACGCTTTTTATGATATGTTTATATCATAAACAGTCCATTAATTCTATTCATTAAGAGATGGTGCGGGTCAATCTGGAAATAAAATGAATCTGACGACAAAGTGTGGTTTATTGGTAACAATTGTTGAGATTGTGAAATCCGGCAGGATTTGTGATGACAATGGTTAGATATTGTAAGACAAGTCTGACGATACCAAAGAGGTAATCAGAATCCGTATATCGACAAGACACATCATTAGAACATTTTAAAAATATAATTCACACATGGAACGGCAACTCATGTCAGTGCAGTGCATGCAGATGACCTTTAATTTTTTATATCTCAATTTTCATGCTATTTAAATATTTTTATTATTTTATTTTTTTGTTGTTGCTTTAAAAATGCATGAGCCTATTATTTTTAGCTTGCTTTTGTTCAGTTGATATCTACTTCTGTAACTTGTGTCTATATTAAACTGTATAAATTGATGTATGTTTTTATTTAATATGTTTGTTTGCATGATTGTATGTGTTGTTATAGTTGATTTTAAAAGCTCATTATTATGTGTTATATGTATGCTTTTTATCGACTTTAAATAAAACTTTGAATTTGAATTTGAGAGACAACATAATGACCAAAAGAAAAAGTATAAAAGGACAAGTAACGATCTACAAAACACACATAAAGCTAAAGATCGAGTAACACGAACCCCACTAAAAACCGAGGGTGTACTCAGGTGCTCCGGAAGGGTAGGCAGTTCCTGCTCCACTAGTAAATGTGTATCTTCTGCTGGTACGTTTTGATAAAGAAAATGCACTATAATATGCGCGATACTATGATACACGACGATTTCCCGTTTTTATCAAATTGGGTTATTTCTGATCTTTAGGTTTCTGATGGTACTTTTACGGCCTCTGATGACTTCTTTGCTATCCTCAAACTTTACTAACAGAAACTGGTAATTTTTTAAACTAGGAGCAAATGAGTATGTATATTTTTGAGTTTTGTGGAAAGTCACTACTCACATAAGACTGGTGTTAAAGCTATATAAGATGTTGTGAGGTATCAACCCCTAATATGATTAGCATTTCAGCTGTAAAAAGAAAAGAACTCAGGTACTCCAGAAAGGCGGGAAGTTCCTGCACCACTAGTGTAATTATGTTTATGAATGCATAACATCAGTCTCATTACTATTAGAACTAAATTATGGCGTTCAGTTTTCTTTGGTGGAATGCCACTCAAAACATGTAGCCCATATGCACATTCCACTTCGATCTTATTTTTTGTTTGTTTGCTGTATTCATTTATTAATATTTTGTAGGCTTTGTTTCGTTATAGATATATCTGAAATACTCTTTTCTTGACGGTTAGCAAAGGACAATCAATCAATCAACCAATTAATTAACGTAGCCGAGTGACTTGCGGCAGGTCGGTAGTTTTCTCCGAGTACTACGGTCTCATCCACCAATAAAATGAACTGCCACGATATAACTGACATATTGTTGAAAGTGGCGTTAAACACCACAAACACAAACTATTAACTTACCTCTACATACTCCGTGTTGAGTATCAGGCTGGATATCACAGTACAGTCCCTTAGCCGTGTCACATCTATCTACACTACTACAAGCGTCACCATATTGTCTGGCGCACATGTAACAACATCCACATCCGTCTATCAACACAGGAACTCCATCTTCACACTTTAAATGTTTATTCTGACAGCTACAAACCCGTGGACACTTATGCTCTATCTACAAGGAATGAAAATAAATAATTACATTTTTTTATATGTCTGTTTTTAGTATTTTTTTTCTTTTGCGATACTAACGTTGGGGTATCGCCAAGAACAAAAGGATTCAACACACATATAATTTAATTAGATTGTAATAAAGAGTCAGAAATTGAGTCAGGTAATCCGAATGCTATTAATTCTTAAAACATCTACTCGCGGGTCTCCCCTACCAGGGCTCTACTCTATACCAGCAGGCAAATAGGCGATTCCATGCTATTCACCTAGATTTCACTCTTCACTAACGCCAAAACATGAATCCGAGCCTGGCTGTAAATCGTGCTAAACCACGGTCGCCATTAGGAAGCCAATCTTCATCAATGGCATATCGTCTCGTTGACGAATGTGTACAGTCAAACATGCTAATGTGGTCACCTTTATTAAGCAGTCAGCTGTATTAAAATGTCACCTTTTTCTTGTCCTATCATAGACCATTTCATAAGAATTGTGCTTCTTTTAAGAGGTCACCTGTCTTAAAGGACCACTATTTCTTTGTGCCAAATGTGTCCTCTTAATACAACTATGTCTGTACACTGAAATCATCATTAAAATGTAACAAGCAATTTTATTGGACTGTAAGTCGTGTTTTATCGCTAAAGACAAGTCTATCAGACAATTACAAATTCAATTATTTTGTTTTAATTCCTGTTTATTGCTTTTTCATTATAATTGTCTATACACATGTAATATATTACTGTGAAAACATTCTGTTGTTTTATTCTATAAATATACAACAAACGACATTGGTGGTGCTATTTTAGTGTACTCACATCGTTTGAGTGATTGGTGGTATTATTGTAGTGTACTCACATCGTTTGAGTCATTGGTGGTGCTATTGTAGTGTATTGACATCGTTTGAGTCATTGGTGGTCCTATTGTAGTGTACTCACATCGTTTAAGTCATTGGTGGTCCTATTGTAGTGTATTCACATCGTTTGAGTGATTGGTGGTTCTATTGTAGTGTACTCACATCGTTTGAGTCATTGGTGGTCCTATTGTAGTGTACTCACATCGTTTGAGTCATTGGTGGTCCTATTGTAGTGTACTCACATCGTTTGAGTCATTGGTGGTGCTATTGTAGTGTACTCACATCGTTTGAGTCATTGGTGGTGTTATT
>MJUT01055632.1:624800-642787 GCA_002080005.1 Gigantidas platifrons | reverse complement strand
GTAGACACTTGAACAGCTCACTGAAACAACTGTCCATTTGTAGACACTTGAACAGCTCACTGAAACAACTGTCCATTTGTAGACACTTGAACAGCTCACTGAAACAACTGTCCATTTGTAGACACTTGAACAGCTCACTGAAACAACTGTACATTTGTAGACACTTGGACAGCTCACTAAAACAACTGTACAGTTGTAGACACTTGAACAGCTCACTGAAACAACTGTCCATTTGTAGACACTTGAACAGGTCACTGAAACAACTGTACATTTGTAGACACACTTGAACAGCTCACTGAAACAACTGTACATTAGTAGACACTTGAACAGCACACTGAAACAACTGTCCATTTGTAGACACTTGAACACATTATCATGCATCCGTACTAACCTGTATTTACCTCTTACTTCTTAGTGATGTGTGCTTAGCGGAGAACAAATACGAAGTTTATACCAAGTTAATATCAAGTCAGGGCCATTGCGGTTTTCCCAGTTTCCCGGTTGTTGACTGATTTTGTCTGTTTATTGATTTATGAGTTTTGACTTTCCCTTTGGAAGATTGCTCAGTGTTCGGTAATTTTGTTATTACCCTTATTTATAGTTTTTGGTTGACACGACCGGGATTCGAACATACGATCTACAGTACTCCAGGAAAGCATGCTAACCATTACGCCATCGGTAAGTTTTGGCTTAAAGAAAATTGGACTAGTATTACCAGTCAAAATAGGAACTAAAGTGAGTCTACGCAAATTGTTTTGTTAATGTGACATTGAGGAAATATCAGTGTTGTTTTAATAAAATATAAGGTTTAAACGTAAAACATACAGACTTACAATGACACAGTAGAAACTGAATTAAGGACGTAGGAGCATTGGAGAATGATAGGGCAGGTGCCCCAATATTGAAAAGTGGGTAGAGGGGCAAAAGTACTAGTATGTCCTCGTTGTCATGGAGTTATCTATATTTAACCAGTAGAACGTCCTGAGGGAACGATATGACATACATTGTTTCTCTGCTACAAGGTACAATCTCTCAGACATGGATGACTGCTAGTTGTCAATGACAAATCAATCACACAAAGTTCTGTAAACATGAAAGTTAGCGCCTTATTAGGCAATCCGTACGCTAGTATAGTTCGAACCCCTCCCCACCTCCCTGTAAACCAAGAAGGAATATCAATGTCGATATTGTGGTTTCACCATCACTACTAATACAGTGGAGATTTGCAGTAAGAATATACCACGTACCGAGGTAGCAGATTCGCATTACGGGCCTATTGAACCCTCAACCCTCTTTCAAGCATTTGTGGAAAATCTTTGCTACGGACCTGAATTAGAATTTGCTTTCACAGCCTTAAAACAAGTTAGAATATAAATAAGTCGAGGAAGCCACAAGTTCGTATGACATTTTAACATGAGTATAACATTATTTTCGTTGCCATTTTCCACTCTGTATGACTACGGATGTTAAAATATCCGACAAGCTTATGGTCACATGACTTATTTATTAATCAATTTATTATTATTATTAGTTATTAATATTTATTAATCCTAACTCTAGTGTCTAATCCGTTTATCAATCAATCAGTATCGGACGCAATATTACCCCCCCCCCCCTTTTCAAATCCACTCAAGAGCCTCTTACATGTACACACGCTTGTATAATAATATATACGTAACTATTACACCATAAATCACAATTATTCTAAATAGAAATAGACCCTCTTAAATGTACCTAATAGTCTGTCACGGTTGGATACATTTTCTGCCTCCCCCTTTTATTTACTAGTCTTTAAATCATGATTATGTGAATGCACCGTACTAATATATGTCATAATAATGAAGTCATATCCTAAACGGATTAATTATTAGTTCACACTTCTAAATAGATTATCTGAAATGTGTTTTTAATGCGAAACAGTCTATTACCTTACATTATAAGCAATTTCTTTGATACATAAGATTAAATATATTTTGTATGTGATGGTGGGAAAATCTCACCAAGTTTTCAGTTTGATTTAAAATTTGTAAATAGAAGTAAGATGAACTAAATTTAATCAGTGGAAAGGTCAACACAGTTTGTGCATTATTTATGTTTATTTGAAGTTTAACTTTATTTGATTTTTAACGTACATTTTATTTAATTTGGTTTTCAGTAATTATAGAGTCTTTGCTGCTTGCTATTTCCAAAAATAAATTACGAAATTGTTTAAATATGAACAATACATTGTATTTATTTTGGTTTTCAGTAATTATAGGGTCTTTGCTGTGTGCTATTTACAAAAATTAATTACGAAAATATTTATATATGAAAAAAAGAAATGTAAATCAATCTTTGTCCTCTTATGAAGTGTCTACATTTTGTACCATCCCCAAAGGAAATGCAATCCCAGTACGCATGCCCAATAATCAACAGATATCGTGTGTCTGTAATTTTATATTTTCCTATAATCCTGGTTTCATCGTTCCAGTCAATTACATACATCAATATTATATATACTTCAGTGATCGTCCAAGCGTTTTATTGTTATATGTATACTTACTACAGTAGAACATCGCTGGCTCGAACTCGAAGGGACGTCAAAATGTGTTCGATCTATCGGACGTTCGAGCCACCGAGGTCCCGTAATTTCACACAGGCGCTCGTGGCACTGAATTATAACCCCCCCCCCCTTTCCCCCCGCTTTTTTAACTTTCTGTTTACATATTTATTTTCAATAAAAAAAAAGTATTGTTCGTGTCAATATTCATACAATCTTATGTTAACAGCAATTTACATGTTTCGATTCTATACATGTATATATACGAATTATCCACATGGCAAGAAACTCCGAAACTTTTAAAATCGTACACCTGCTCGCTTCGGTTACATTTAAAGCACCTTATTCCCATTATGTCATTCAAACTAGGACATGTATCAATTCCTAAAGGATGTTCCTTTTCCCCTCTCTGCTTGTTTTATGCATACGATAGCTCAGATCTGCAGAATTTTAAGATTCTCACTCATTTATTGCTTCATTTTTCGTAAAGTACCCTTCCATTGACGGGAGTAGAGTTTGAGTCTTGTGCCGAATGTAATTGCTTCAACGATAGGGCAAGAACAGTTCGAAAAACTTTCCCGGATTTTATTTTACAACCTTTTAAGGAAAAGTTTTTCGAACGTCGTCATGGTGATTTAAACAGTTAATAAGACTTTTCGTTTTGTTAAATCAGATATATATAATAACCATCGCATCTTGACGACGGTTACTTCCCCTGTATATGCTTTTCATGTTTGTTTTTGTTTTTTTTCAACTCAAATTATTTCTTACTCATACTATTCCTTTTTAACGCAGCATCCAGTGGCAGATCAAACCCCCGTGCCGTTCCAGCTCCGGTCCGTATACTACTCTCCGCTAACAGTACCCATAGAAGAGTCATATTCGAAGCGGAAACGGAAGCTGTCCGAAGTTTCATGGTAGTTGGAATTGACGTATTCTCATCTTTAATGATCCGGCAGGGTGGTGAAATATAACCAAACGAGTACGTGAAAAGCGTAAGACCAATAACCGAGTGCAGAAAATGAAATGTCCCCCAAAAAATGAGACGCGTTTGTGTTGCATGGGAAATTGTCGAACTCAATTAATGAATTAAAAAAAATTATATAAGCAAAATTTGATAGCACTTCAAACAGTTTTTTCCCCCATTTTTTCCCAATGTAGCAGAAGAAATGAAATTTAAATTAACCTACTAAATTTTCAAACGTTTAGTACATATACGTAAGAATGTTCAGTTTCAGTCATTTTGCTGAAATAGTTCATGGAACCTGATTTCTCGTGGGAATGTACTGTCTGTGTCGGCAATGAAATTAACCACACTTTATGACTCCTTACCGCAGATACAAGGAACAATTTGTTGATTTCCTCAAGACACGCAATCCTGGAATACATCTCAGAATTACTTACGGAAACAGAATAATACTTATAGTCAAATTATTCAGAAATTTTAAACGATTTATCACAAATTTTATTCTGTACGAAATAACTTCCAATAGTTTATAAACACATTTTGAAATAACACACAGCTTGATGCTAAAAGAATGTTTCACTTAGTGATTACAACTGACACATTCTCAATGAATTTACAGTCTGAAGACGTCTATTATAGACTGTGCCATCAGCAAATAAAACCCAGAGGAACGATGTATAGAGTAAATTACTATATCTGGAATATCATAAACTGTATTTAATTGGATTTGATGGTTAGGGTTATGGTGTTTAACGCCACTTTCAACAATATTTCAGTTATATCGTGGTGGTCTGTTTTATTGGTGGAGGAAACCGGAGTACCCGGAGAAAACCACCAACCTGCCACAAGTCACTGACAAACTTTATCACATACTGTCGTATCGAGTACATCTCGTTATGAGCGGAATTCGAACTCACAACTTGAGTGGTGATGGACGCTGATTTCATAGGTACATGTACCATGTAGCTGTAAATCCAACTACCACACAACCACGATCACGACGTTCTAATTGAGTTTCGTTTGGGATAAAATGAGGTTGTGAATGTCCTTCACTCTGAAGCGTCAGGCAAACCTTTAGCACTTCCGTTAGGGTCACATGGAACGATTTTTTTTTATTAGGATTCTTTTTTTGGAGCTACCATTAGGGTCAAATTGAAAGAAAATATTATCGTTACTGTTATTTTGTGAAAACGGGGAATCGTTGTGAATGATTCCCCACTCATATTCTCTAAAAAAATATTAAGAAAAAAAAACTGATAACTAGATAAAAATACCGTAAGAATTCAATTTCAAATATATAAATATATCTATGACGTCATTCTTGATGTAATGAAATTGGACAATATTACTGTGTGTTATTTTTGTTTTTTTCTTTGGTTTTTGGTTTTTGTTTGTTTGTTTGTTTGTTTGTTTGTTTGTTTGTTTGTTTTTTAATTCAATATATCTTTAAAATATCGAAGTCGTGGCATTTTGAAAGTATATAGCCAATATCCGATTAATGCGCAACAAGAAAACTATCATGGTCAAATGGTCTCACGAAACTCTTTCACTTATGTCTGTCAATCTAAATAAATAGATTACATGTCATCTGCAAGAAGACACTTTATTTAGCTCGACCATCTTGTAATCTAATCTGAAGATAAGTTCCTCAAGATGGCCTTTGATTTCAAGAACAGTTTCTATCGCAACCATTTATAAATTAATCTATCTACAACATTAATAATTAAGTACAACGGCGACTCTCTTCAACTCTGTGAGGCTTCTGATGAGCTCCTATACTAGGTTATAATATAGTCTATTACGTCAAAAAACCAATGAGTGGCTTCATGTAAGTTGTGCAATCTTTCCGTTATCCGACCGGATATTACAATGCTATATGATGACTAAGTCAATTACATCTGTGGATTCATTTTAAAAAAAAGAAGAAAAAGATTCAAGTACATGTACACGTGATATTTTATATTGACTTGAAGCCTCATCCCTGGGGTTTGTCTTACTCGATCTTTAGTTTGGTGTGTATTGTGTAGATCGTTGTTTGTCCTTTTGTACTTTTTCTTTTGGCCATTGTATTGTCTGTTCCTCAATATACAGATTCTGATTACCCCTTTGGTATCTTCAAACTCTTCTCTAATTCTCTTCTTATAAATTCACCTTCCTTAAGAAGTTCTTTTACAAACTTGCTTAATCTGGACAACGGTTTATTACATCCTGGGCACACATGTCGCCAAAAATACAATATACTGAAATAATATGGGGACCCATCAGTAGCCAAATGATATCCTGTCTACAAGGTTTACCACACGGAGATAGCTGCGACAAGCCGATGATTAAAAGAAAGAAGACGCGGACAGTGTATTGATAATCTTAGGAAATAATTATTGTTTTTGTGTAGTCAATTTTCTTTTTGATCTTCGAAATCTGATCTGGTAGTTTTGCTTCAGGGAAGAATCTTGTCAATGAAGGTCGATATGTTTGATATATATTGAAATTGACATAGGCAATAGTGCTAAGAAGAGTTACAGAACAATAATCTGGATTTTTCTTAATTGGAACTGTCTTTTATACAATAGGGAACATGTTAAATTGATGATAATCTTGAAATTGAATGCGCATATTATAATTGTGTGTTCTAAAACCTAGTGCATATATATTTTATTCTATTGATGCACACATTTGGGTTTTATCATTACAATTTACATAACATACATGTATAAACAGACAAGACAAATAAAGCATACATGACTACATAAAAATATACAATAATATGAACTGCAATTATGACTGTGATGAGTCTCCCTCTCTCAGTTCTAATGACTGTCTTATGAAAGACGTAACAGTCCTAATTTGTTCGGGTGTTGACAGAATAAGTATTTCTGTAACAGACATGATTGTGCAAGAAGAGAAAAAACTGAACATTATAATGTAGATGAGTTAAGCGCGTCTTGCACCTCGCGTGGCTAAGTTCCTTTAAAACGACCGGGATCTGGTGGTCGCTCAAGTCCCATAGAAGCTCAGTGGGGCAATATTCTGAATTCTAGGTATTTCATGGCGGAACTTAATTTGAATCTCTCCAATCACTAAAATTGTGTTTAAACATTGCTTACTTATAATATATAAGAGAGCATGACATCTGTATTATTTTTGATAGTTTTATCGTTTTGTTCACAACAACTAAAGGCCATGGATCAGACTCAGGTTTTTCAGCTTAAAATGTCTTCTCAAATTTTAGATTTAGATGTTCACTGTATACACATACTACAAGATAGGATTGATTGATTGATTGATTGATTTTTGGTGTTTAACGCCACTATCAACAATATTTCAGCTATATTATGGTGACCAGTTTTAGTGGTGGAAGAAGCCGGAGTACCGGGAGAGAACCACCGACCACGGGCAAGCAACTGGTATCACTTGCGGCTGCGAGTCGAGTGCACCCTTTTTTGTGATTTACAAAGCCGAGTGCGAACCTACGCCGTATATTGGTGATAGGCTTGTATGAGTCGTTAGGTAATCCAACTACCTAACTCATTGAGCCACCTCTACTTCAAGATAGGAGCCGTCATGTATGTGATTGTTTGTCACTACAGTCGTATTTTTACACCTACTCGGAACTGTAAATAGTGCATACCACAACTAACATTGTGGGTTCATTCCCCGCCACTTGGCGAGGTGAACATACTCGCAAACATATTATACACTTGTTGTCTTTGTATGAGATGGACACCAAGGCTTGTCAATACGAAAGGAGTTGTGGACCCAATGCAGTGGAAATAGACACATTCACATGTAAGAATGAGGATGCATGGGGGCCAATTGGAAGAAATCGCTCTAGTTCTTTTAAGGCCGTCCACGTGCTTGTTAAATAACCACCACACAGTCAATCATTTGCTTGATTGTGCTTTTTTATTTTTCATTTTCTATGCTAGCCTACGGGTACCCCTGGGTTACGTCCCCTGACTAAGTTGTGAATTGTTATTTATTGTTTTATAAATAGTATCTCTGTTAACTTTATTTCTTCACTGGTAATTGTCAAGTTATTTCATTAAATTATGAAATATGTTTATTGCCATGTGAAAACTATTCGCAAGTTTGTGACAAACAATAAAAAATAATTGTTTCCATGTTTTATTAGACATTTGATTAAACGTGGGTGAATAACATTATGCTTAACGATGTTTAGAGCCACGTTGATCTACTATGAAGAAGAAAAAGGGAAAGAAAGAAATGAAAAAAAGAGAAAAAAAGTAAAAAATGGAAAGAAAAAGACGAAAAAGAAAGAGTTAAATAGCACAAATAAAAGGTAAAAAAAAGAAAAATGGAAAAAAGAAAAAAAAAGAGAAAAACAACAATAGTTTCTTTTTTCTTTGCATACATGTACATTTGCACACAGAATAATGTAAAACCAACAAAGATACAATCATGACATACATGTAGATACCAGAACCAGGTATTTACTTATTTCCTGCAATCATTTCAGTGTCAATAGTTATTACTGTAAACGTATAAACCTAATTCTTCGTACAAAAACTCTACTGGTTGTTGTTGGTTTCTAAACCATCCAGCGGTAACTATGTAGTATCGACGAAAACTCTCCTGGTACTAGTTTTATGTAGAGCGACTGTTAAGAAACGGTAACAGTATAGCGCACAGGAAAACTTTAAAACGAATCGAACGGCGATTTCTCTGCTCTTTCCGGTAAAATTTAGGAGTAGTTTTAGATAGTTTGATATTGCAGGATAAAAACAATATACATACTTCTTGTACATTGTAAAATATATAAATTATTTGCACTCGGTGAGAAATGGGCCAGATTGTGGCTCGCTTTTCCATCTAATTTTTAAAGAATTGTTTTTTCTCGACAAAATGCATATATCTAATATACATTTCACATATCTATATATTATATAGAGCTTTTATTCCTCTACATAACATTCATACGTTAATTCCTCACAATCAATAAAACTAATCTGTGAATTATAATCAATATGTTTTACATAATATGTTTTAAATAAAATGTGTCAAAATTATATAACTAACCCCTTGTGTAATACATTGACAGGAAAGAATAGGAGAAGTTATAGCAACATATCGAGTGATATTTTCAATTGTAGCATGGAATCATTCTTTTCCTTTGATCTGTTTAAGGTTTATATACCAGAATGTAATCAACAGCCAACAACTATGAAATAATACACTCAGATACCAGATATTGCACACTTTAAATCTGGGCTGTAGTTTTATTACTCTCAAAGAGCCGTGCAATAATCAACGATATAGATGTGATATTGCATGGCTTCGTGTTACAAATCATTTATACCACGATTTTCCGAGTTAAACGGTTAAATTGCCAACGTTTGACTCGGACAACCGTGGTTAAATATTATTGTAAAATAAATACTCATTTTTCCTTTGATACTTTTATGCAGTACTCAACTTAAAAATAGTTAACTTTTACAAATCATGGTCTAACATGAAGATCTTGATGTTATTCCATGATTTTGACGTCATCATCTAATTTCTGTTACAAAACATATATACCATGGATCTTACCCATGAACTTATTAAAACCAGCTCATCCTTCGGATTCGTTTAAAAAAGTTCATGACTAAGATTCATGGTATATATGGTTTGAAACAGAAAATACATGATTGACAGATCTATGACGTCAAAATCATAGAATAACAGATCCTATGACGTCAAAATCATGGAATAACAGATTTATGACGTCAAAATCAGGGAATAACATCAAAATCTTCATGTTAGACCATGGTTTGTAAAAGTTCACTATTTTTAAGTTGATTACTGCATAAATACATCAAAGGAAAAATGCGTATGTATGTTACAAATAATACTTAAACAGGTTTGAGAATACGGCATTTAATAATAATATGATGCAAAAGGAAACAAATGCGTTACTAGTTTTTAGTATATGATACATTTATTTTCTATCTTTAAAGCATGTCTTAATATGAAAAGACGTGAATATTAAATATAAAATTGATGAAAATATGAAATCAGGTAATAAATTAGCCGTTGTTCTGCTTCATTCCGTGGCGTGAGGTCTTCTTAAATAATGTTTTCGTGCATGCAAAGTAAAAGTTATTAAAAGTCTGACATTAACCTGTTACAATTTATGTCTATGTACCTGGTGTTATTATATTTTTAAGAGGTACTGCGTCATTTATGGTGAAAAATAATGGCTCATTACAGTTCAAACATTTTATAATTAGTTTGTAGTTCATGGTTTATTTTGTAACATCAATTCAGTTTTTATTATTATTTGTTTTTCGTTGCAGAGAACTGATGACGGATTCCTGGGCTCAAAGCCACAAAGCTGCCCAGCAGGTCCTCAGGTGGTGGACATGGGGTTGACCGCTCGATTTGGGGATTCTCAGGTTATCATATGAGATGCCTGATCTGATCATTGACAATATTAGGACACGGTATTTGGAGAGTGTATCGCTGGTTGAACTTAACAGACCCCTTGAGTAGATTTTCAGAAAAATATTTAGCTTATTGTAACCTCTGTATAACTGGGTTTTTCTTCGACTCTATCCACCTCTCAGGCCAGGGCCCCAGGGCAAAAGGAAATTTGACGATCTTCCTCCAATTTCCAAAATAATGATACTCAAACTAACTCCACCACGGTGTGTCATAAGCAAAGGAATCAGTACAACAACAATGATTTAATGAATTGTGATTTAGAAAACAGCTTTCTACTTGTTTATTTGCCTGGACCTTTAATTATAACTCATGGGCCGCGGGGCGTCGCCTCGGTTGACTCCCCACCCCCTCTCAGTGAGCTTGTCTCAGGCCATACATATACAGTGGCAGTCAAAACTCGTTGCCTAGGATTTCCACCCCCTCCCCCTTATATTTGTGCAATATTTATGCCTTGCTGAACTTGTTCTCTTCCTGATTTTGAAAGAATGAGTAATTGTTGTTTAACGTCAGTTGATCAATGTGTCAGTTATATCATGGTGAGAATATGTTCCATTAAATGAGGGGCCCGGGTGGCTCAATGAGTTAGGTCGTTGTATCTAACAGCTCATACAAGACTATCATGAATACGGCGTGGGTTCGCGCCCGGCATTGTAAATTACAAAAAAGGGTGCACTCGACTCGCAGCCGCAAGTGATAAAGTTTACCAGTTGCTTGCCCATGGTCGGTGATTCTCTCCGGCTACTCCAGTTTCTTCCACCACTAAAATTGGTCACCATGATATAATTGAAATATTGCTGAAGGTGGCGTTAAACACTAAAAATCAAATCATCATCAATAATAAATTTAGTCTTGTACACGTGGATGTTGTGTACATACATTTCTGTAAAGTAAAAAAAACAACTTTAAAATAATGAAAGCAGTGTCCCTTTTTATATTTAGATTGCATTTTAGCTGAAATCATGTTCAATTTACGACTGATAGTCTTTGTTTGCAATTATGAGCAAACGGGTCGGTAGCAACTATCCCTCGAAATTAACCAAACCCCAAAATATAGGGATTTCTGTCATTGTCTGCGATGAATGTTATCTCCCGTTGTGGTTATCAATTACAAAGTTAAAACAATAAATAGACTGTAAAATCATGTAACCATATAGGAAGGAGCCTTGTAGTAAATTATTTTTTTACGAGACGAGAATAGAACTCTTCCTTGAAAATATTCGATACATATATTTGTATATAATAATATAAATGTTAAGTATCATAAGATCAATTCAGTTTATTGATTGATTGATTGATTGATTGGTCTTTAACGCCAACTTTAGCAATATTTCAGCTATATCGTGGTTCGAACTGACACATTTTATTATTAAGCTTAGACACCTACAGAAATAAAATATAAAACATACTTGTCTATAATACCAATTCAGTCTAACGTACACGTGCGTCTCGTACGAATGACGAAATATTGAACACGTGCATCCTAATAACTAAAATAATAAAAACAAATTAAATTAATATAAAAAAGCTACACATACCGCTCTACGAGATTTCTGTTCCTTGCCTTTTATATTAAATAACTGACAACCAAAACACGGTTTGTCAAGACTCCCACAGTTTGATAAATTAGTTAAAAATCCAAAAATTATCACTAAAAATAAATTTTCCATTTCGAACCAATCTTCATACGAACAACAACTTTCAATTCATAAATATCTAATATCAATTAAGTGTAATCCGACATCTCTGAGTATTACCGTCAATAGTTGAGCAGAAAATGTCAATTTCATTAATATGTGAGACCCTTTAAGTCGCGTCTTATAGCAAAAAGATTAGAGATTACTTTTAAACAAATTACTCCGCCGTGAGAATTCTATTTTGTCGTTGAAAACACACGAATGGTTGACAATTGTAGATGTGGTATTATTCAGGACTAGCCTTATTCAGAAAATATACAACAGTATGCCAAAAATCGATTAATTTAATTTATATCTAGGTAAAACATACATATTTTGTATACCTATATAACGTATTAACATATTGAAACATTCTCTTGATAAAAGTTGCTAACTTGGAGCTTATTTTTTTTTTGTAAGCTCTGATGGATATACAATGTATGTATTTTAAGAAATTAATGGATTTTTTTCTAAAATTAGTTTGGTGGCTCTAAAAGTTTTGAAATTAATCGCGTAAACACGAAACATGACTACATACTAACAGTAATCGATAATTAAAAGACATATAGTATATTGATAAAATTAATTACCTCAGGAGTATAAGTTAGAGGGTCTAGATCGAGGTGCATTCCCCGCACGATTGAATGATAGGATATAGCGTTTAACTCCACTTTCAACAATATTTCAGTTATATCGTGGAGGTCAGTTATATCGTGGAGGTCAGTTATATCGTGGAGGTCAGTTATACCGTGGCGATCAGTTATATCGTGGCGATCAGTTCTATCGTGGGGCGATCAGTTATATCGTGGCGATCAGTTATATCGTGGGGCGATCAGTTATATCGTGGGGGTCAGTTATATTGGTGGAGGAAATCGGAGAAAACAACCGACCTGAGGCAAGTCACTGACAAATTGTATCACATAATGTTGTATCGAGTACACCTCGCCACGAACGGGGTTCGAAATCACAACTGTAGTGGTGATGTGCACTGATTGCACAGGTAGTTGTAAATCCAACTACCACACGATCACAATCGGGATCCCTTGTTCCTCAAACGTGAACTTTCTAAAATCACATTATGGTACATATACTGTTGTTTTAACAATTATAATCTATTAAATTGGTGTTCAGAAAAGGTACATAGCGAAAACATCAACTTTCTTAAAATAAGAATATAAATAAATAATATGTAAAAGGATTAGCCGTGTTTGATATAGTATTGGCTTTTCATCTGTTTAAGGAATATTTCCATAATTGATTTTGCATATCTTTTTGTTAGTCAGTAATCCAAAATCTTTGTTTTTCAAAATCAACATATGAAAAAGAAACGAAAATGAATGCATACAATTTGATCGAGCAATTCTTTCCATTAAAAACCCCAATATATATCTCATTTGAATATTCTGGATATGCATTTGTCTGTTACACATTTATATACATTGTAACATTACATCATTGTTTAAGTTTATTTTATAAACATATAAAGCTATCTTATGAACAACAGCTTGTTAAATGTGTATTATGGTTTATAGTGTTTAACGCCACTTTCAACAATATTTCAGTGGTGGTCAACTTAATTGTTTGAGGAAACTGGAGTACACTGAGAAAACCACCGACCTGTCGCAAGTCACTGACAGACTTTATCACATGATGTTGCATCGAGTACACCTCGCCATTAGCGGGACTAGAACTCGTAATATTAGTAGTGATAGGCACTCATTGCACAGGCAGTTGTAAATCCAACTACCATACGATCACGACGACCCCCTAATTGGTTATAACAGTTAACTAATCTGTTTAATAAGTTAGATCAAAATTCCAGTCCGGTCTCTTTCACATCTTAATTCTCGTCATGAATATAGCTGAAATATTGTCCATTACTGACCTTACACAATCAATCAATCAATCAATCAATCAATCAATCAATCAATCAATCAATCAATCAATCAATCAATCAATCAAGCAAGCAAGCAAGCAAGCAAGCAAGCAAGCAAGCAAGCAATCAATCAGTCATCAGTCTTATAGCTTATACTTAAGAACTTGCCTGTCTTTAGGAAAATGCCTCAAGAATACATTCAGCTTCGATAATATCACCAATTACCTGGGGGAGAGATGGATATTTTTTTTTATTATTTGATTATAAACAAATGCATATTATCATTGATACATATATTTTTGATGTTCTAAATATTGACGTAAAACTCATATATACAAACTAACAAAAAACAAACAATTTATAACTTAGGTTAAGAGAATCCACACTATTGATGTAAAACTCATAGAAACTATAAAAAAAAATAATAAACAATTATAATTCACACGTTGAGCTGTCACGCCATTGAAATTTTGAATTCCATTGATCTGTTCTAAATACGCCCCCTTCTTCAATTTATTATACTGAGACCGTGCTACTCAGTTTTAACAACACTTATTCAGAAATAAATTTCTAAATATGGATTATTTCTTTATATATAAAATAGTTCTTGTCTATTTCAATGTATTGATTATAGTGGAGAGAAAAAAAAGTCTACTTCACATCTATTAGTATATTTGTATAATTAATTTTTCACAGACAATGGATTAAATGAACTCATGCTGTTAATCTGTTATATGTGATCTAAAGACACAATCAAATTCTTAAAGAAAAACATTATAATTATTGAGAAATGGTAAACAGAAAATGTGTATTGAATGTTAGTTTGGTTTTCATCTATATAACTAAACAATAGTAGGTCCTTGACTTCTCCACTTATGCCNNNNCCCCCCCCCCCCATCGCAATGCCCATCCTCACGACTGTATCGAAAATTATTGAAAGATTGTTTAGAAACTACAGTGCGTTATAACATCGTAAGAAAGGCCTATGACAGAATAAAAAATAATGTACACCTTGTCCGGAGTCCTCTAGATTTTGAGACCATAGACTTCAGCCTGCCAACCCTATAGATAAATCTGACACTGGTGTTCCGTTGTGTATGAAACACGTCGTGTTATTAACACGAGGAACAGTTTGTTACAATGCAGGAGTTGGTGACCCGGTGCAAAGTAAAATTATATACCCTAAACATTATGTCCGCCTTTCTTATCCTGTAACAATCTAGGATTCCGTCCATATACACCTTAATTTACATATTTTTGTGGTTTATTGTTTGTAAACTTGTTCTCACTATGAAAATAAGTAATAGTTATACACTGAGGTATAGGGGTTTCTAATCCAGAAACACCGTATACCGAAGTGTATAACTAACTTACTCCCCATGTTATTCTAAATACACGAAATATGCATTACACAATGTCATAAAAAACAAAAACAATAAACACAGAAACATTAAATTTCATAAATCGATACATTTTTGTGGTTTGCCCATTGGGTACCTCTTCTATAAAGATAGATTGAACGACTGAGTTGTATTAAAGATTAAACAGAGTGATTGGTTAATAATGAGAGATGTTATTCGATATACATTTGATCTTCAGGAATGATAGACGTGTTATATTAAACTGAACTTTTTGTAGAGAATGGATACTTTTACTTTTATGGATATTAACCATATTGTCACAAATATTACTCAGAACTGCTAATTAAAGTAAGTGAGAATATATGTTGAATATGACTAAGTATTTTTCTACCAAAAAACTGTACAGTTTTTAAGTGCGCATTTAACAGGTCAATGTTTTTTGTTTTGTTTTGTTTTTTTAAAAGCTTGGATGCAGACAATAAAAAAAAGTTTCAGAATAAAAAAAGAAGGTAATAACAGTCTCATTTTCGACAATTTTCACACAATTTTAATACATTCCCCCCCTGGATCCACCAATGTTAACCTTTTGAAAGGGTGCCAACATATAGTATATTTTCTTTTTACAATGCTTCCCCGACCAAGTTTTTTTTACGATTTTTTATTATTATTTAGTTTTTTTAACGATTGCTTGAATTTTTTTCAGACTATACTTTATTAACATGATCTTTATGTTTTCTTTTTCAGTTTTTCAATATCCAGTTTTCGTGTTATTTTCAGCTGAGTGGTAATTAATTACTTCATTGTTGTAGGCACAATAGGCCGTGCTCACAGGGTGTGAAGACAAGGGTTTCCAGAAACCCCTGTCGTCACACCCTATGAACACAGGCTATTGTTCTTATAACGATACAGTAATTCATAGAAAGGCAGTTTCAGACAATAGACAATAGACAATACTTTATTTAGCCACAGACACACTGAGGTGTACAAGAAGACATCATATAAATATACAAACAACAAAATCAAACGATACAAAATATACTACATTATACATACTACATAACATATGTCTCTAATGCATTACACAATACAAAACGCACTACACAACATAAATGTAATACACAATACAAAACGTACTACAAAACATAATTAAATACACAATACAAAACACAGCACACACTATTGATCATAGAGTTGGGTGTAACATTTCCTTCCATTTTTTATATTGTACGAATAAGAATTTTTAAATAGTTTGCTAGATTTTTTATAAAGTTCGACGTTACAAAACATTAACAACCGTTTTAATTTGTAATCTCTTGGGGTTACAGTATAATATGAAGGTATATATTTTTTACGAAATTTCTTCAAATCTTCATTTTCGCATACAAAAAGATAGTGAAATTCATCCCGAAGCCCATTCCCACAAAGATGACAGATTCTTTCTTCTTTTGGTACTTTTGTCCATCTTCCCGTTTCAATGGGAATTAAATTTGAGCATAGAAAGCGTATGGTTTAACAATAGACCTGTGGTGTAACTTTATGTCTGCTCGTGTGACGTTCAACAATCATTATCAAAGTTAAGATAATATTACTCTAGGGGCCGTCAGGACCCTGACCGTATGGTAGTTGAATTTAATTACATTTACCTGTGCAATTATAGCCTATCACCACAAATGTTATGAGTTCAAATCCCGCTCATGGCGAGATGTACTCAATTCAACTGTATGTAATAAAGTTTGTCAGTGACTTGCGATAGGTCGGTGGGTTTCTCTGGGTACTACTGTTTCCACCACCAACAAAACTGACCACCACGATGTAACTGAAATACCATAATTCTAACCCTAACTCATAACACGCTAAGATTCGTGAGTTCGATTACAAGCAGTTGTGATGTGTACCCAATAGAAGATTGTGGGTTCGGTAATGGTCTTGGTTGTTTTTAAAACTCCGCTTTCAACAATATTTCAGTTATATTCTGACGATCTGTTTTATTTATTTGTGGAAACTGAGATACCATTACGGTAAATGCACCAGTAAATGACATCATGATCTCTCGCGAGGTAATTGGGGAATAATTATGGGTGACCATTACTCTGAAAAGGTCAAATGTATACCATATTCTTGAGATGACTTGCTCTCAAACGGTCAATAACACCTTATTCTCAATGGAAATTATTCTGAATCGGGAAGGACACCTTGGACTGGAAAATCATTACTCGGATAACTTTATTTTCGACGGGCATTACTCTCCATCCCTAAATGACACACCACACTGGAAGACCGTAACTCTTAAGCGGCACATGATACCTTATCCTCAAGGGACATTACCCTCAAATGGGCAAATGGCACCATATTTTCTAGGGCATTGCTCTCAAACTGGAAAATGACACCCTATTCTCGAGATCATTTCTCTCATACGGCCAAATGACACCCTATACTCGAGGGCATTGCTCTGAATGGGTAAATAGAATGAAAGAGAAAATCAAACTTGATCTGCAGTTTTTCATGCAAATGAAGAGTCATATTCCTCAATAATAATGAAATGAAATTGTATCCTTTTTTATGAGTCATAATTGCAAAAGGGCAAAATAATCTGAGGTATATGATATGTTGTTTTTTTTTATGGTGCACACGAACTGCATCTAATAGTTGTCTTTTTGTCTTAATTTTTTCCTTTGACCATTGACCATCTGTCATTCTATGGCCAAAAGAGAAAGGACATACAATACAATGGCCAAAAGAGAAAGGACAGAAAATACAATAGCCAAAAGAGAAAGGACAGACAATACAATGGCCAAAACAGAAAGGACAGACAATACAATGGCCAAAACAGAAAGGACAGACAATACAATGGCCAAAAGATAAAGGACAGACAATACAATAGCCAAAAGAAGAAGGACAGACAATACAATGGCCAAAAGAGAAAGGACAGACAATACAATGGCCAAAAGAGAAAGGACAGACAATACAATGGCCAAAAGAAGAAGGACAGAAAATACAATAGCCAAAAGAGAAAGGACAGACAATACAATGGCCAAAAGAGAAAGGACATACAATACAATGGCCAAAAGAGAAAGGACAGAAAATACAATAGCCAAAAGAGAAAGGACAGACAATACAATGGCCAAAA
>MJUT01055632.1:581827-623323 GCA_002080005.1 Gigantidas platifrons | reverse complement strand
GACAGACAATACAATGGCCAAACGAGAAAGAACAGACAATACAATGGCCAAAAGAGAAAGGACAGACAATACAATGGTTAAACGAGAAAGGACAGACAATACAATGGCCAAAAGAGAAAGGACAGAAGGACAAATAATGATCTATAAAAATCACCACATACATTGTATAAAACTTAGAATGAAGCAACACGAACCCCACTAAAACTAAGGGTGAACTCAGGTTCTACGGAATAGCAAGCAGTTCCTGCTCCACTTTTGGTACACCTCGTTAAATTATACGAACATCTGGTGATATGGACATCATGTTGGATATATGATATAATATATCAGTACTAAAATAGTTAATAAAGAAAGATAACTCTATTTCAATTATGACAACTATCTAGAGTCGGTGAGAGAAATACTCCATATAATACCGATTTACACCTTTAACATTTAGGGTAATGAGTGGATTATGTCACATTCAACAACATATTGTAAGTTATATTTTGGTAACCACCTTCATTGATGGAGAAAAAGAACACATTCCTGTCGCAAGAAATTGGTTTATGGACTAATTTAAAAGCTGTGTCGGGTACATGTACACCTAGGTATATACGTTGTAACAACCACTGATTATATAGGTATGATAGGTAGATATGAACGAAGTCCCTTTTATTTATAGGATTGTTTCATATTTGGTCAAATGTGATTGGCTAATTGAATAATTCCTAAATCTCCTATCCCTTCTCTTCATTTTGGACCGTCTTCTAATTATCCTCTATGTCAATTACAGGTCCTCCATGTTATATGTTTCAATATCTCTCAAAAGATGAAAATGATAAAGATTTCGATAGTATACCGTAACATAGTCAGTTTCATTGGAGAAACCTATTATTTACCCCCCCTCCCCCCCCCCCCTTGGAATCTTCAGACTTTTCTCTTTTTCTTCTTCTCCTGCATAAAATGTCTTAGTTAATAAAGAAAGACAACTCTTTTCAATTATGACAACTGTAGTCGGCGAGAGAAATACTCCTTATAATATCTATTTATACGTTTAACATCTAGATTACGAATGGATTTGGTCCTATTCAACTATATTTCAGCTAAAATTTGGTGATCAGAGAATACTAGAATACTTGCAGAAATGAAAGACACCTGGCGAAAACTAGGATAGCGGGAGGAAATCCACATCCTCTCTACATCCCCGCTATTTCGATATAAAACGTACTAAATATATAAGAATAAGAATAAGAACTTTATTTACCAAATTAAGGACCCACAAGGGGCATAAGTATTACAATGATTAGATATTACAACATAAACAATGCAGAATAAAGGATTACTATTAACTCATATAAACATATACAAGCATTAATCCAACCAGATATAGTATATGGAAACTATCTTGTAAAATAATATAACAAGGCTACCTCAGCAGTCCAGAATACATGGCATAGGGCAGAGCTACATGTATGTGTGTTAGTTTACATATTCATACATACATATACACATACATACACATATATATATATACATAAATACACTCACATACATAAAAAGCAATACAACAAATAAAATTAAAAGAAAGAATTAAGTCCCCCTCATGACCAGTACACAAGGACAAATAGTATAGTCGTCCAAATGTAGTGGTCATCAAGGGCAGGTGCTGAAGGGACATTTTCTGGTTGTAATACTCTGCAACTAACAATATAATAAGCGTGTCAGTTTCTCTCAACTGATGAAAACGGTTACTATTTCGATACTATTTATATGCAGGTGGGAAATTACCATTTCAATTTCAGGAGAGGAGATGGGGTGGGACTATTAGTCCAGTCAATCTACGGAAAACATCAACATAATTGCAACAGAAATAGTTTTTTAATTTTTTTGTAGTTAATAGGTTGCAAAACAACATACTAAAAGTCTACCAAAATCTACCCGGTGCGACTTCATGAAATAAGGCTTTTAAAAAATACAAAAGTTCGACTTACTTTAACTGCGCCGATAGGCGTCCATACCTACAAGGGGAGATAATCAAGATAATGGAAACAATGCTTTCAACCCGCGAACGAATGAAATCAATCTTCTTAAAGGCATAAACTGTTAGTTATTTATTTAAAAACAATTATGCAGATGAGAGAAAATTATTTAAAATTGCTATATATAACCAAACATAATGTTAATATGTCTGACAGCAGCGACACCTGTCGCTGAAAAAATCGTGAATCCTTACAAACACGTACGCAAATATATTTGTCCATTTACATCATTTTAAACAGTAATCGTGTTGCATTGTCACACATTTTACTCTTATAAACATTTTAATGTACATCCATAATCTGTTGATTGTAGAAATTTGATATTTAATGACAATAAAAAATACGTTTCCGGTTTGATTGAAAAAAAGCAATGGAGCTCCAGTTTAACAATAACATAGCCATATATTCTGCTTTTCTATGTTTTTTCAGATATACGACAAATTAAATTAAAATTTGCATTTTGTTATTTGTTTTGTGACTTTACAAATGATTTCCATTTTGAAAAACCTAAAATAATAGTATATAACATGTATTACAATCTTTTTAGTGGGGTTCGTATTACTCAATAAGTTAGTTTTCTGAGTAGTGATTTTGTCCTTTTTTATTTGGTCATTGCATTGTCTGTTCTTCTTAGGTCTACAGCTTCTTCAAACTCTTATTAATCTCGTAGTCTCCAAATGTTGGGCAAATTTGACTTTCCAGTAACAAATTTGATACTCCAAAATATTAATTTTATCCTAAATTTCATTTCAAAGATGTCATAAAAAGTTATCGTTACAAACGATTTAAGTACGTAAAGTAAGTAAGTAAGTATTTGTAAGTAAGTAAATTTTATTTAAAGTCGGCAAATATATATACAAATCAACATGACAAACATGAGCTCTGAGGAGCTCTTTGACCGACTGATATTTTAAAACAAAACAGCAAAAGTATAACAAAACAAACACATACAGATTTCCGGTCGTCATCACAATCTGATTGACTGTTACTAAATATCAATATCTCAAATGACAATGTATCTTTTACTTTTTACCTAGACTTTTTCTTTGCTCTATCACTGTTAAGACTTTAGCCAATCTTGACTGTATGAATAAGTAACACGGCGGGTGTCTTGTGAGAAGCAAAAACTGCTTATCCTTCGGGAGCACCTGAGTCACTCCGGGTTTTTTTTATCTTTTTTTTTGTGAAGTCCGTGAGTTTTATGTGTTGCCCTTGTATGGGTCTTCACCTCCAATTGTTTGTAATGTAGGGGGATCTCATGTCGTATTGTGTTGTTTGTGTTTGTTTGCTATAGTGATGTCTAACATTGTGTCCTATCTTATGTAATTATGCTCTAGGTTCCGTGTTGTGATGTCCACCACGATTTCCGCATGAAAGCGATCTTCGGTCATTACCTCCTTGTTTGGGTCCCCCTTATTTGTAGGAGGTCTCATGTCTTATTTATGTTATTATTTCTGTTTGTCGCGTATAGTGAGGTCCAATACGCATTGGCAATAGACAATAGACAATAGATTTATTAGCACACACACAGTTACAGTAACTGACAAAGGCCCAATATAATAAGGAGATACCGATTATGAGCAACATGGTGGGTGTCTTATAAGGGACATGAACTGCTTATCCTTCGTGAGCACCTGGGTTGACCTCCGATTTTTATGGGGTCTGCGTTCCTCATCTTTTCAGTTTTCTGTGTTGTGTGTGTGTGATTTGTTTTCTTTATTTGTTTTCGTCGTGTTTCTTGTGCATCCCATGTTGTCATTGTCTCTGATTGGCCCTTCTTTTTTCTAACGTTTATTTGGAACATGGCGATGCTTCCTATGCAGTCACTGCGGTTCACATCTGTTGACATTCTTCCATAGAAAAATCTTTCTTTGAAACTCTGTTGTCCACAACTACTAGTATTCCAAATTGATATTTTTCAAGTGGTTCAAGAATATTCACTAAAGATTATATATAACCTGAGGCATTTGCCAATACAAAAATCGTGTGACTATTTTCATGTAACTTTCGTGAATTTCGTCGGTGTATAATTATCGCCAGGTATCTGTTTTTATTTTCATAACCTTTTCTCCACGAAATAAATTCTAAAGGATGTTATTTGGTATTATATGTAAGCAATATACGGCCACCCGTGACGATGTGACAAGGATTGCATCAAAGTATGTGTAAATCTAACAATATCTGCAGATATTGAAATAATTTAAATTGTTCGAAGTGCATGACTTTTCAGTAGACGTGTGTCACCTCGCCTTAAAGAAAAATGTATATCTCCAGACAATAAGATAATTCTACATTCCTAAAATATTTGGTCATAACTCTGAGAAAAAGTTATAAATTTATTATTTCATTGATAGTACTTTGTACATATTTCATACATTTTATATTGCATCCCTGTTCAGACAAACGTAAACTTCAGTTATCTGAACCCTTCAGTATTTATCATAAACTCTTTTTTTTTCCCACAATATTTCTTGTCCTTTAATAAGCGTAATATCCCCAATATCAAAATCACATCAGTCTTTATAACCACAACATTTGCTGGAGTCGTGATCAGGACAACTTATTTTTATTGTTATTTATCAGAGTGATGCAATTATTCACAGAATATGTAAAAATAGGAAATCATAAAAAAAATATAACTTGATAATTTTGGAAATATATTAAGCTTTGCGTGAAAAAAAAGTGATTTTTTTAGTAAATGATTTTCAACTGGTTTGAAGGTAGTGAAATAGGATTCTACTGTGGTGAAATTACGATTGTCTTGGTGAAAAGGGGTATAGTGTTAATGTAATCAATTCATTGCACAATCATTTATAACCAAGTGATTTCAAACCAATGCACAATTGTTAAAGAAATATTGAGGATATGCAATTGACTTTTTGATGATGATTAATTAGAAAAGTTTGAAAACTTAGTACATGTATTTGGCCAACAAACGGACCTCAGATTAAAGTGTCCCAATATGACATACGTTTGTTATGATGCTATTCGACCTGTACAATTCATTAGATGCTCACTTAAAATGGTATCTTACCACTCCAACAGGAGATGGCTATGTAAGACCTATTTCTATACCATGGGTACCGTAAGAGGTTTCAACTCATGAGGTCTTGCAAAGATTGCGTTTCCTACCTTAATTTTATTAACAGAAGCTTCCGGTTTTTGCTCAGAAAGACTAGAGAAATATTTTTGACAATCAATGTGAATACATCATCAAGAAAATCATGCTGACCTTTCGGAGCATCTGATGTCTCCTTTTTGATTCAGAGTTGATGGTGCTCATGTGTGTTCTTGTGGTGTTTTGATGTTTGATAAGTGTATGCTGTGTTTTATCTTGCAATTGACTGATTTTGAGTACTAATTAAGGAGTCAAATAAACTTCAATGTTATTTATCCATGGACATGATAAAGATTTGTTGGTACCTCATTCATGTAGAGCGACAATAAGAAACGGTATGAGGAGTAAACGCTCGCCTTTCTACCTGTTTCTAAATTTCGTATTAAATGTATATAAATTTTATATTTTCCGACTATATACCTATATCTGAGTCCTAGATAGTAGTAGTTGACTTAAAAAATGATTAGCGGTGAAATTTGTGGAAATAGTAAAGACCCAGCGTTACCAACGGATCGAACTGCATATTGTACTTTCACCATTGATTTGTCATACATGATCTGTTGATAATTATATGGTGCCATATTACTTATTTCTAAGACTACAGACAAAGTTAATCATTCTTATTTAAGCCCAACTTCATTCAGCATAATGTGCACTTTGACTTTAATAAAACAGGCGTGACAATTTAAACATTGTGTGGGTGAAATCATCTAAAGTTGAGAATATAATATTATCATTTAATTAATTCATATAGTTTACTAGTATTTATTTAAGCATTTTACTAACTCAATATGCGTCCCATCAAGACAAGAAAAAAAGTACACAAATTTTTGCATTTTGTCATAAAATCTACAATTTTTATCTCAAAATGTCTTCCAGTTTAATATGAAAATGTTATTTTCTTCACTTTAATTATTTCAAAATAACCTTTGAGCAAACTTTTAACAAATGTATATGACTGTTATCTCACCGGTTTGGAAAATAAATACTTTTTCCAGTTTTCCTAACTTTTTCAATAAAAAATATAGATTTTGCCCAAAAATAAACTTGACTATAACATAATTCTATTTTTTCAATTCTAATACTTAACATGACTGTTTAACTACATATTTGTTAATCTATGGTAATTGTTATCATTGTGGTATTAAAAATAAAATATTTTTCCAGTTTTCAGCGATTTTATATGAAAAACACAGATTTTGCCAAAATTTACCATTTTGCACCAATGCAATCGTGGTAGACTTTTAGTATGTGATTTGTAATGGTTTTCTGGTGTTAAAACAAGTGCAATACTTTCTGTTGCAATTTTGTTGATGTTTTGCCATTTTAGCGATAGATTGACTGGACTATATGTGAGATGTGGCGGTGGGATGGGATTGGGTCGGGGTTCTACGGGTGTGTGTGTGTGCTGCGGTGCGGTGAAAATAAGCGTGGATAGGGATAATAGGTATTTCTTTTGCCAAATTGTGTAGGAAAAAATTTAATTCACCTTAAAAAGTAAACTACCTAACTCGATGGTGTTCAAAGAAAAATGTTTGGTAAAATCTTAATAAATATTACTGATTTGTTATGCTAAAGAAAAAAAGAAATAATCTGGCTTTTTTGTGTTTCTATTGAAAAAAAAATCTGACTCAGGGATAAACATAGCCCCCACCACCTAAATGCTAAATAGTTGGGGGTATGAGTTGTGTTGCTTAACGCCACTATCAACAATATTTCAGCTATATCGTGGCGGTCAATTTTTTATGATGGAGGAAACCGGAGTACCCAGAGAAAACCACCGACCTGTCGCAAATCAGTGACACACTTGATCACATAATGGTGTAAAATGTTTTGATTACAATAAAATTTGAATATTTCTACGTTTACCTGTAACAAGGTATATATAAACATTATCTCCTACCAACATAATTATGAGTACATCTTGACACATTAATGCATGTACATCAATCTACCTACATTTATCAATTTTAAAAGTTATTCACCTTATATTTGATATTATTTTTCTTTAACGAATTATCTGATTTTGACATTTTTGCTATTTGTGTATTTATAGGAGAACTAGCTGATTCGTGTTATCATTCTTATCGAAGTATTTGAAGATAGTGAAACATCTTCAGGGGATAATTTTAGATGAAGTGCAGAAACTGTGAAGGAACGTGCTTATCTATGTGTTAAGATAAACAAATGAAATGATTTTGCTTTTAAATTCTGACCATTGGATAAACAAGTTGTAGATTTGTTAATTAGATTTATAGATATATACTTATCTATCAGTTCTGAAAATATTTCTACAGTAGTACCAGACACATTTCTACGGGATTTTTTTTTTAAATTTGGAATCAATTACTTGCGACAGGGAGAATTCATTGTTACAGTGCGAAAGATTCAAAAAGTGGACATAAAAATTTGCACGTATTGATGGGACCAAAGGCAAAGGGAGCATTATTTGTGTTACATAACTTAGTTCGGGACATTCTAAAGTTGTGAAATTAAACGTAAACTGTTGAAAGGACCAAAAGCGAGGGGAGTTTTAATTGTGCTACTTAATTCAGTTCGAAACATTCTGAAGTTGTAGTTGTTGGTAAATTTGCACAATAGCTGTCGATAGGCCATAAAACTAAGGTAGTCTTAATTGGGTTACATAATTTAGCTCGAAACATACTAAAGTGGTTAGAAAATTTGCATATTTCTGACGAAAGGAGCAAAAACAAAAGGAGTCTTAATTGTGTTACGCAATTTAGTTCGAATAATTCTAATCCAAGTGTTGGAAATTTTTCATATAAGCTGCCGATAGAACAAAAACTAAGGGAGTCTTAATTGTGTTACACAATGCTAGTGAGCGCTCAGCGGTAATCATCGATCTTAAAACACAATGCTAGGGAACGCTCAGTGGTAATCATCGATCTTAAAATGATCTTCACATACCTAAAATAACCAAAGCCATTGTTTATTTATCTTACTGATAACAAACCTTGCTGTGAAGATACTTATATATATTAACTGTAGGCGAAACTGACATTTTATATTACTTGTGGAGGGAAAAAAATGGCGACGAAAGGACTTGACCATTGGTCAGATATAACTGTAGTTGTTGTATATTTTGTACTGGTAATGTTTGTGGGATTATGGGTAAGTTATTTGTCTAGCTAATATATATTTATGTTCATTTAGACAACTGACCCCTTTACACACGGAGGCAGAACTAAATGTATAGGTGGGGTACCTACAAACTGACCCCTTTACACACGGAGGCACAACTAAATGTATAGGTGGGGTACCTACAAACTGACCCCTTTTCAATGAGATGATGATGAGGTCCATTTTTTTGTAGACTAACACGAGTTAGTTTAAACATATTTTATTAATTAATTCAACATAACATTACAATATTCAACATATATACATTACATAATTAGAAGTAATCAATAGACTAACACGAGTTGAATATTCATAGTGCTAGCCCACTGAAACAACAGTCCGCTGATAGACATATCGCTCTACTCGGACACATTATTCTGATTCCGAGCCATTCAGTCTTTGCTCTTTCTCCTTAATGCTGCGTGCTTAGTGGAGAAGCAACAAATACCAATTTCATAGCCTTTGGTTTTACCAGATCAGGGGTCGAACCCACGATCTACTGCACTCGAGGCGAGCACGCTAACGATTACACCACCGATTCGGTGGAGTGCCTACAGTGTATCTAATATACAATTATGTACATATCACAATATCATCTTAAATACATGTAGTCACAGTTATCTGTCAGCGGCGACTTTAGAAGTTTGCTTAGTAATAAAACTAACGATAACACGTCAGAAGGTTAACTTTCGAATTTCAAATTTACATTAAATATTAAAAATGACTAAAGCAATATTTAAAACCCGTTGGACTACTAATAAACCTCTTAAAACTGTTTTTTAAGACATGTACCTATCTGACAGAAGAGAAATGAATTTAAATTTAAATAAGATAAACAAAATGGTGTTTTAATATGTTAAAAAAAGTAAGAATCAAAAATACATTTGCTCGAGTGTGATTTACTTTGGATAATAAACGTTGCACCTATAGATTTGTAGTCATTAAGCCTACAACATCACAGAGATACGAACGGGAACGGGTACGCCACTACACGGACCAGGAAAATACACAAAATGTAATCTCTTTTACCCATAACCGTGTATCCTGCTACAAATATTACAGAAGTTGTATATAAAGTTGTTTTGCTGTTTCGCATTTCAAAATTCAATGTGTAGGCCTTCAGTGTAGTTTTGAAGTCAGTTTAAAGATAGATGTGTCAGCAGAGATAATATTTTACTTCTAATAGATATAGGGCTATAGTAAAGATCTTTATTGATAGTAAAATAAAGATGAAAATCAGATCGCTGTTCTATAACTTTTATTCCTCTACAAACATGTCTGATCTGGAGATGTTATCTCATATACAGTTCAATACGAACGTTCCTACTGTAATGATAGAGCAGGATACAAGGCGTGCCATGCAACAATCACAAATTATATGAACAACAAAAATACGTCTGCTGCCATTTCTTACATTTATTAAAGAGACATATAATATATAAAACAAATCCGGACAAAAAGTACAAACGGAGACAATTCTTACACAAACAAACAACTACGTAACACTACATGCATACAGAACATACTTACATACATACATGCATGTACAGACGTTTTTGGTCGATCAGTACATGACATGAGATCAACTTCTTAGACAAAGAAAACGTGGAGAAGACCACACCTAACCTGCCGCATGTTGCTGATGAACTTTACCCCATAGTAGGAAAGGATATGGATGCAAATTGACATGAGAAACTGCCAGGGGCGTAGCTCCCTATACGCAAAAACGCAATTGCGTACACATAAAAAAAAAACTAAAAATGAAATATGCGTTTTTTGATGAAATCAAACGTTAAAAGTAAGAAGACGTTCCATCTTTCGGTTTTAAATGATTTCTAAACCAGATTGAAAATTATCCGATTCCAGATTTGGAATGTCTAGATTACGCACCGGAATTTCGTGATCATCCCAGAACGTTCTTCGCGTCCGTATTGATTTTCTATAATTGATATGTCAGAGTATTCACCTGTCGTCTTTATCAGTGCAATATCAATATTGGTCATTGGGCATACCTTGGCGTCCGTCTGTTCGAAGCAATGAAAGTAGAAATGAAAGTTAGTGAATTTGAAAGAAAAACGTCTAGTATATCAAAGCATCACTGGTCGTCATTAGCGGCAGAAGAAATAAGTTTTACCAATGTATTTACGCCTGTCTGTCTGAACATCCTCATCTACATACAGCAGACAGTGATTCTGAAAGTCTCTCCGAGAGTCTGACAAATCAAGGCGCCATTCTTTTAAGATTTCATATGAATTTTCTATCACGAAATTTTGAAATCAAATCATTGCAATTTAAGGGTTCATTTCATGTGCAGTGATTCTGTGAATTCATACAATGAATGAAAGTTAATCCAGAAAAGCGCTTCACACGCAGTTAAAATTTAGCATTTTGAATGCACGTTGTTTAAAGATGTGGGTTGCTGTGTTCTCGGGATATATCCCATATTCTTTCTTTGAAAAAGTCATCCTCTTCCATAGTGAGTGTGGCTGTATTCATTGTGCAGTTCTCCAGACAAAGGAAGAATCTACACTAACAACAACAAGGGGTCATTTTCGCCTTCCCAATCCCTACATACTAACCGACCAGTGAAAACCAAACACATGAAAAGCAGGGGTGTGGAATAAAATTTTGAGAGGGGGCCATTTGCAGCATTTTTGAAGAAATTCAATATCTCAAGGGGCCATTCTTTAAAATTTCATAAAAACAAATTCAAATCAAAAGCGGATATTTTCAGTCTCAAAGGGCAATTCGCACATGGCCCCTTGCCTTCCCAATCCCTGAAAAAAGATATCCGACCCTTCTTCGTGGCTAGAGGGATACATATTTTGTCAGAAAATTAAATATGTTGAGTTGTGACATGCAAAAAATTTAAAGACCAGTGCGTAATTCATTTTCAACTGTTCATCCAAGAAGGATCATTTTCACAAGATTGAGTAAAGATCTAATCGATATCAACACTTCAACATTATAATTTAAGTATGTTGTGTAGATAACGAATTATATATCATATCCTCAATACGTATTTTCTTTATCCATCTCCGGCACATACGACCTGACCGCAAAACACAGATAGTGAACTGTAGGCAGAACAAAACACACTCACGCAAACAGGTTCTGAAGTATGTAAATCTGGTAAAATCCAGGAGCTTCCGGGTGGGGGGGGGGGGCTTTGCCCCCTGGACCCCCTACCAGGGATTTGCCTTGGACCCACTGGGGGCCTTGAGCGGACCCCTGACCCCTCGCCGAAATTATGCGTATACTTCGATTTGCTCTAGCTACGCCCCTGACTGCCCAACATTACCCTTATAATTTTCTCCGGGTACCCCGGTTTCCTCCACCAATAAAACTGACCGCCACGATATAAATGAAATATTGTTGAAAGTGGCGTTAAACACCATAAATTATAAGGCCAAGAACAGAACATACGATGACTGTAAAGCATTATTTGACATGTAGTGAGAATATTGTTACAAAAATGTTTCTTTTCTTTTTTCAGTCGGTATTTCGAGGTAATAAAAGAAATGTGAACAGTTATTTTTTGGCGGGACGAAGCATGACATGGTTTCCGGTAAGTATATTACATATTTGAAAAAGTGAAAAACAAAATAATTTATTACACAGTAATATACCCTTTCTTTAAAACATCCTGGATCATCCACTGAATTTTCTCATCAATGTATATCGGTATGATTATACTTCCTGTAAGCTACACATAAATAGTAGTGCAATTTTGCATGGAGGCATACTATGGCAATAGGTTGGTAGGCTTATAGTGTTTAACGCCACATTCAACAATAGTTCAGTTATATCATGAAATAGTTTTATTGGTGGAGGAAACCAAATACCAAGAGAAAACCACCGACTTTTCACAAGTCACTGACAAACTTTATCACATAATGTTGTATCGAGTACATCTCGTCATGAACAGGGTTAGAACTCACAACATGAGTGATGATCGGTACTGATTGCAAAGGTAGTTGTAAATACAACTACCCTATGATCACGACCTCGACTGCCTCGCCATCGGAGGTGATAGTATTACCAATAGTACATACAATTACACAAACAAAACGTTTGGATCATTTCAACGTTTTATTCTATCAGCATTCCCCAAATAGTACCACCACCTTATGTCACGCAGAGATGAAGTTGTTTTATTTTGCTTTTAAATGTATTGACACACAGTATAGATTTAAAAGGTGCTGAAAACACCTTTCATAATAATGGTTTGGTTTGGTTTGGTTTGGTTGGTTTTATGGTGTTTAACGCCACTTTCAACAATATTTTAGTTATATCGTGGCGGTCAGTTTTATTGGTGGACGAAACCAGGAGTACCTGGAGAAAACCACCGAGACCTGTCGAAAGTCACCGACAAACTTTGTTAGAAATGGTTGTACTCGCCTTGATAGGGATTCGAATATACATCAGTGGCGAAAGGCATCGATTCTTTGCATAATAATGAATTCATTCTGAGATAGTTTATCAATTGCTGAACAAAGTGAGCAGTCAGTATATAATGATAGTATTGATGTTGTGCCTAGCATTGACTATGCGAAAATAGTAGCCAGGGAGGAAGACATAGTGCACTGTACCTCGGGTCGTGTTATATGTCTTCAACCCTGACCACTACAGGGGCGGATCCAGGATTTCAAGTTAGGGGGGGCGCACTTAAAAAAAAACGCGCCGAGCGGAGGGAGGCGCGAAAATTTTGAGGGTATTTCGTGTGAAAAATCACGATTTTACGCAAAAAAATCATATTTTTTTCAATTTTAGGGGGGCGCGCGCCGGGTGCGCCCGTCCCCTTGAATCCGCCCCTGCACTACTTTCCATAGTCAATGCTAAACACAACAGTATTATATAAATAATGTCGAGCCTGTTTGTTCAAATTTATATTGGACAAGGACAAGGTCATGATACGATTTACCTATATAAATGCCACTAACTCACTGATGTAAAAAGTAATTTCTATACTTAACATATTTTTTCTGTACCTTTAAACGATATCTAGATGTAGATCGTATTGGATATTATTGTTGTGTTCACAGTGATGGATGAGTTTTTTTGTTGTTTTTTTTTAAATCAACAAAAATATTGTAAATGTCCCGGCTGCGGTTGTTATTACTTGGTACTTTTAAGTTCGCCCCCGGGTTTTAGTGGGGTTTGTGTTGCTTTATCTTTTTTATATTTTTCTGTGTAGTTTGTAGTGGATAATATTTTTGTCTTTTTGCACTTTTTGGTTTGGACATCTTGTCTGTCCTTAGATTTACGGCTTCTGATTACCCCTTTGGTATCTTCAAACTTTTCTTAATATAATCTTGTACTAATTTAAACTGTATCAATATGTGTAAAATAATTTCGAATATTTAGTTGACCATCTGATTATATTTGTTTGGCAATCTATTTAGAATTAAATGTTTGTTGTATCTTTCTAACAGTACATGCATCTGGTTTAGGGTCATATAACATTTCATTCATCTTTGACTGTCCAATCACATCTAGGACCCGGGTCTCTCAATGAGCTACGTTAGGTAGTTGGATTACCTAACAACTCATACAAGACTATCATCAATATGGGGTGCATTCGCTCCCGGCTTTGTAAATCACTAAAAGGGCGCACTAGACTCGCAGCCGCAAGTGATAAAGTTTACCAGTTGATTGCACATGGTAGGTGGTTCTCTCCGGGTACTTCGGCTTTTTCTACCATTAAAACTGGTCGCCATGGTATAGCTGAAATAAAGCTGAAAGTGGCGTTAAACACATTAAATCAAATCAATCAACCAATCACATATAAGATAGTTGAATACATTTGATACAAATTCAAAGACAGATCTTTTACATCGAGAGGGCTTTTAAACACACAAATCTAATATATATTATTTGGAGGAAGTGAAATTGACTTGTTTTATCAAGACAGTAGTATAAGTAATATTTAAAATCGGTTAAACTCGGAAAACCGTGGTATAGATGATTTGTAACATAAAGTCATGCAATATCACATCTAGATCATTGATTATCACACGGCTCTCTGACAGTAATAAAACTACAACCCAGATTTAAAGTGTGCATTATCTCGTATCAGCGTGTTTTATTTCATAGTTCTTATCTGTTGCTTACATTCTGGTATACACCATAAAAATATCAAAGGAAAAGAATTCATTCATGTTACAATATTTGTATAAACTCATATGCATCTTAACTTATATTATTTTCAGTAACAACATTAACGCTTATATCATTGATATTAACCCAAAGAAATGTTGATTTTTTAAATAAAATTTCAACTCATTTATGTATTTTCACAGGTCGGAGCGTCTCTGTTTTCCAGTAACATTGGAAGTGAACATTTCGTCGGACTCGCGGGAACAGGTGCGGCGGCAGGGATAGCCATGATATCATATGAATGGGCGGTATGTTATATATAGATGCTCCTTCAGTTGCCCGTGGGTTACGATATTTCTCCACTCAAGAGAGTTAAATTTAAAATTTTAACCACAAGCCGTCAGGCGAGTGGTATAAATTTTAAATTTAGCTCTCGAGAGTGGAGAAATATCGTAACCCACATGGGCAACTGAAGGAGAATTTGTTTCTCCCATTATTTAACACGAACTTTATTTCAAAATTTGAAATGAATACGTTTGAAATTAATGCGGGAAAAGGCACGAGACATTTTAATCCTCTAGAGGATTACATATTTTTCCACCACTGGTTCAGCGGGGTTAAAACGCCGTAATAATGGGAGAAATATACAGTCAAACTTGTCCATGCGGTCACCTCTATTAAGCTGTCACCTGTATTAAAATGTCACCCATTTCCTGTCATCTCATAGAACATTTCATATGAATTGAGCCTCTTTTAAGAGGTCACCTGTCTTATAAGGCCACTTTCTCTTTGTCCCAAAGTGACCTCTTAATAGAGGTTTGACAGTACTTGTAAAATTGACTTTCACTTAATGCAACAAGGACATTGTAGAGTTGATCAGAAGAGGTGGACAACATTGTTTCTTGACTATCCTAATGGCGATAGAAGGTTTTTATAAGATGTTTTTTTAATATTTGAATTTTCGTGTATCAATACACATTTATTAAAACATGAGATGAATGTAAATGAACATGAGAGATTACCCAACAATACACTTAGACACACATTGAAGTAAAGTAAACAGTGTTTTTCTTGCTGTTCGGCAGATCAAAGTCATAGCAGGATCTTCAAAATCAAATACAGTAAAACTTGTCTAAACCGAACCCTTTTGGGACTGAAGAATTTGTTCAGCTTAGACAGGTGTTTGGTTTACACAGGTACAAATTGCATAGACATTAAGTAGATGGGACTGTAAAGTCTGTCTGACTTAGGCAGGTTTTTTATTTACTCAGAGTTCGGTTTAGACAGGTTTCAAAACTGTATTGGCTTGTATGAATTGTTAGGTAATCTAACTACCTAACTGATTGAGCCTCCCGGGCACCTCGCTCCTTTTTATTTACCGCTCAAGGCGAGGTGTACTTGGTACAACATTATATGATAAAGTTTGTCAGTGACTTGCGACAGGTTGGTGGTTTTCTTCGGGTACTGCTGTTACCTCCACCAATAAAACTGACCGCCATGAAATAACTGGAATACTGTTGAAAGTGGTGGTGTTAAACACCATTAATTCCCCTTTTAATCTAATATGGATTATCATTATTTCAAGTTTTCAAGTATTACATGTATACACAGCCGGTTTTAGTAGCCTACCATTTTTTTTCCAGTCGATGCCATTGGTTCTGTTGTTAGGCTGGTTGTTTCTTCCTGTATACGTGTCAGCTGGGGTAAGTAATAAAAAGACATTTTTTTTATTATTAATTTAGCAATGTCTCCCTGTACAATGTACCACATCAGTGGTTTAATGGTTAGCGTGCTCACTCGCTACCCCGACCGGTTTAATGGTTAGCGCGCTCACTCACTTCCCCCGACCGGTTTAATGGTTATCATGCTCACTCACTACCCCCGACCGGTTTAATGGTTAGCGTGCTCACTCACTACCCCCGATCAGCTTAATGGTTAGCGTGCTCACTCACTACCCCCGACCGGTTTAATGGTTAGCGTGCTCACTCACTACTCTCGACCGGTTTAATGGTTAGCGTGCTCACTCACTACACCCGACCGGTTTAATGGTTAGCGTGCTCACTCACTACCCCCGACCGGTTTAATGGTTAGCGTGCTCACTCACTACCCCCGACCGGTTAATGGTTAGCGTGCTCACTCACTACTCTCGACCGGTTTAATGGTTAGCGTGCTCACTCACTACCCCAGACCGGTTTAATGGTTAGCATGCTCACTCGCTACCTCTACCAGTTTAATGGTTAGCGTGCTCACTCACTATCCCCGACCGGTTTAATGGTTAGCGTGTTCACTCACTACCCCCGACCGGTTTAGTGGTTAGCGTGCTCATTCACTACCCCCTACCGGTTTAATGGTTACCGTGCTCACTCACTACCCCCAACCGGTTTAATGGTTAGCGTGCTCACTCACTACCCCCGACCGGTTTAATGGTTATATATATAGCGTGCTCACTCACTACCCCCGATCGGTTTAATGGTTAGCGTGCTCACTCACTACCCCCGATCGGTTTAATGGTTAGCGTGCTCACTCACTACCCCAGACCGGTTAATGGTTAGCGTGCTCACTCACTACCCCCGACCGGTTTAATGGTTAGCGTGCTCACTCACTACCCCCTACCGGCTTAATGGTTAGCGCGCTCACTCACTACCCCCGATCGGTTTAATGGTTAGCGTGATCACTCACTACCCCCGACCGGTTTAATGGTTAGCGTGCTCACTCACTACCCCCGACCGGCTTAATGGTTAGCGCGCTCACTCACTACCCCCGATCGGTTTAATGGTTAGCGCGCTCACTCACTACCCCCGACCGGTTTAATGGTTAACGTGCTCACTCTCTACCCCCGACCGGTTTAATGGTTAACGTGCTCACTCACTACCCCCGACCGGTTTAATGGTTAACGTGCTCACTCACTACCCCCGATCGGTTTAATGGTTAGCGTGCTCACTCACTACCCCCGACCGGTTTAATGGTTAGCGTGCTCACTCACTACCCCCGACCGGATTAAGCCAAAGACGATAAAATGGGTATGTGTTGCTTCTCCACTCAGCACGCAGCATTAAGGAGGAAAAACAAAGACTATAGTTGGCTCTGAATAAGGATAATGTGTTTGAGTGGAGCGACATGTCTACCTGCCGACTAAAACCCAAATAAGCGTGTTGATATAGTAAAAAGCGGACATCATCATCATCATTTCATTGAAAACAACTTGTTCTAGTCATGATATAGCTGAAAAAATTACTTTGATTTGGCGTTAAACAACAATCACTCCCTCCCTCTTTGTAGAATTAATTGTACCTTGCAAGTGCAAATTTCCAAAATTTTAACATGTTAATTTTTCATCAAATTTCAATGCAGATTTTTGCAAAATGTTTATTCTAATTAGCTATTAAAGAGTATAAAAATACATTTATTTTATCATGGAAAGGGGACTCAGAATTTTCACACATTTGGAAGGTATGCAGAGTTTTCATTTGTTATTCAAGTTTTATTCTCAGATCTTTCAATAGTATATTAACAAATTTCCTCTATATTTTATGTTTTCCGTAATAAACTCAAGCGAAAGGGACAAAAATCACCAAATTCTAAAATGTGAATTTTCTTAATTTTCATCCCATTTTAATGCATATTTTTAAATGTTCATCGTTATGAGTTACTTGTGCATCACTGCAAAAAACAAACAAACAAACAAAACAAAAAATGAGATATTTTTAAGGGTGCTAAAGGGTTCCCAAATTCCAGAAATTTCACATATTTGGAATTTATTTATTTTTTCATCTGATGTTGATGTTCTTTGCTTGAATTGATGGTTACAAAGTCTTCAACTATTATTCCGGTAAATTTCCTCTATCACCTATGGTTACTAGTATTCCGTTAGATTTCCTCTATCACCTATGGTTACTAGTATTCCGGTAGATTTCCTCTATCACCTATGGTTACTAGTATTCCGGTAGATTTCCTCTATCACCTATGGTTTTAACAGGTTAACTTGCACCGGAACACGCCCCTGTTGATCAGTTACGATCTTATAATGCTGTTCCCAGTGTATCCCTTTATTTTGAAAACATTGCTCTTTTGTAGGTCTACACATTGCCAGAATACATTGAAAAAAGATTTGGAGGGAAACGACTCAGAATTTACCTGAGTATTCTAGCTCTTATCCTGTACATCATCACAAAGCTGGCTGTAAGTAATATAAATGACTGTGCTGGGTTTTTTTTAGCAAGCTATTCCAACATGTAAATCTTTGTTTGATTGTTTACTTGATGGTGTTGAACGTCACTTTCAACAATATTTCAGTTATATCGTGGCAGTCAGTTTTATTGGTGGAGGAAACCGGAGGACCAGGAGAAAACCACCGACCTGTCGCAAGTCATTGATGAACTTTATTATATCATGTGGTACACCTCACCCTGATCGAGATTCGAACTCACAACATCAGTGGTGATAGAAATTGATTCCATAGATAGTCAGTGTAAATCCAACTACCATACGATCACAGCCACAACGGTCTCTAAATGTAAATGAGATATGTAAATTAATTTGTAGATTTATTGGAGTGTAATTTTTTAAGTGTTGACGGAGATATTTTATGTGAAATATAAAATGTTGCTTATGTCGGCGCTTTTACAACCCTATGAAACTACAAAATCCATTCTACATATTTACATATTAAAGGGGCTGATATTTCACTGGTAATGCACCATTTAAAAAAGTTACATTATATATAAGAAATAATAGAATGTGTTATTTATTTATAATAATGAAATCTACGTTCCACGGGTGATCCAAGTTTTGAAGAAAAAAATATATGCTTTACTATCAAACGTCACGTCTTCTTCATTTTTGCAATGTAAAAGGAAAAAGACAGGAAGTTCCGTTAAAATGCTATCTAATAGACGCTTTGCTAATTTAAAATGGTATGTTTTTTCCACCTTTGATTCCTTTTAAGCCAGACAAAATTGTCCATTTCATCCTAAATTCAACCAAAATACTCATATATATTTTCTCATCAAGTTTGAGGCCACCAAAGGGGTAATTTAGAAGCCATAAATCGATGACGCACAGACAACAAAATGGTCAAATGGACAAATAAAACTGACTTATTAATCAGTACACATAAAACTTTAAATGAACAACACAAAAGCATGCGAAAAAAAGGGGGCAAGCTCAGTTTATCCGGAAGGGCAAGCAGTTCCTGCTCCAATAGAGTCACCCGTCGTGTTGGTACTAGTAAACGACACAAACAGCATGCATATAATATGTATATATTTTTTTTCAGGTGAGCATTTATGCTGGTGGCCTATTTATTAAGCTGGCTCTTGGTTGGGACATGTACCTGTCTATCGTAGGTCTCCTCATCATCACTGGAGTCTACACAATATTAGGTAAAACAAAAAGACTTTATATTTCTGAGTTTTACTCATTGTGTACTCATACAAGTTGTTAACCCAGTGCTCTTTGCGAGTAGCAGAAGGGATAAAACTTAACAGTGGCCAAGTATCACAAAACCACTAACATTTAGCCTGGGCTCCTGAAAATTTTGAATATGTATTGTGCAGCTTATTGTTAGGCCCGAAGACGTTTTGCTGGACCACGGCTTACAGGGACCCAGTATCCAAAAATCACTTAAATTTAGCTTGGGCTCCTGGAAAAATTGAATATTCCATATGCAGTCAATTGCCTGAAAAAATTTTGCTAGGCTATGTCTACTAAAATTGTTGTTTGAGGGACCTCAGCTAGCAACTGAAGTAGAAAAGGTAAGATTTGTGTCCCTGAATAGCAGGTCTATTTGTTACAAATACCATAAACATTATTGAAGACACAAGTTAAACTAATTATTCAGAGGAAATCTTATGTCATTTCATTCACTATCTACAATTGAGCCACTTCCATTCAAACTTGGCAGGGGGGCGTCGTGGTCGTGATCATATGGTAGTTGAATTTATCATGTTAATATGGCTGACATTTCACTGGTAATATATCATTTAAAAAGTTGCATTATACATAAGAAATAATAAAATATGTTTTTTATTTGTAAGAATGAAATCTAAGTTTCATTGCTGATCCAAGTTGTGTCAGTGACTTGTACATGTAGCATGTAGGTGGTTTTCGCCGTGTACTCCAAATTCCCCAACCAATGAAACTAAACCCACCGACATAACTGAAATATTGTTGAAAGTTAAACACCATAACACTAACCCTTTACGTGGAAACTATAATTTAAAGTAAATGTTAGTTTTAACATCTCCTTGACGTGACTATAGTGTGCAGAAATGATATTAAAACTTTTACAATATTTGCTTTCGTTTCTCTATTTAAGGTGGACTGAGAGCTGTTATCTATACAGATACCTTCCAGACAGTTGTTATGACGGCTGGAGCGTTTGCATTGGTCGGAATTGGTAAGCTATTTCAAGTATTAGAGGATATTAAGTCGAGAAAATCGATAAGCTAAAGTCATATAATGTTTTTTTTTTCAGTACATGTATAGGATAATTTCACTTAATTAGAAAGAATATGAATGTACATGAACAAGAGAGAATACCGGTACCCAACATTACACCTAGACACAAATTAAGATAAAGGAACAGTGAGTTTTGCTGTTCTACATTTCACAGTCACAGTATGATATTCAGTGGTGATGGCGGTATTTATAGGAGTAATTCAATTATTAATGTCATATTTTTGATAGCCCAGCATTTGACAAAACGAAAAATATGCAGTGATGAGCCATGCTGTTTTTCATTAATTAATAAAAATTCCTTACTGGTCAAAGGCCGATTCGCTATAAATTTGCGCCTCTGTCTGAGATTTACTCGTTGTCCATCCTAGTTTGCCTATAGTGGTGTCCATTACATATTGTGTTGTGTTTTTGTTCGCCTTGTGTACCATATGTTGCCAGTTTCCAGTGGCGGATTTAGATAAAGAGAAGCCCTAGGCTATTCCACTTGTGAGGCTCCTCCCCCCGGATTTAGATAAAGAGAAGCCCTAGGCTATTCCACTTGTGAGGCTCCTCCCAATTCCCTACCTTCACAACTAGAGGAAGATGGAAGCGTGTTTAATCAATTTCAATAAAGGTGAAGTTGATGAGGTGTTTAAAAATCTGCAATATTTTGAATGCAATTGTGTAGGGAAAATTACTAACGGGTTGTTTAGAAAGTTGAGTACGTTATGACAGCATACGTGTGAAAATCCAATAACAGCGTTATAAATTTTATACACCTTTGCCGGAGGCCCCCTAAATTTTGAGGCCCTAAGCTCCAGCCTATCGAGCCTATTGGTAAATCCAGCACTGCCAGTTTCTCTGGAGTGTCCACTGACCTTTCGGTGTTATCTAACGTTCATTAACTTGCATATCTACAGTTTTATTTGTATGAACATCATACATCAGGCAACATGTAAAGGAGATAAACGCTTTATTATATTCCAGGCTTCTACAAAATAGGAGGTTACTCTAATTTGGAGGTCCTATATGCAAATGCTATACCCACTATTAGAATGGAAAACAGTACTTGTGGATTTCCTCGGGCGGACGCTTTCCACATTTTCAGGGATGCTGTAAATGGTGATAATCCATGGCCAGGATTGATTCTCCAGTCCTCCATCGGCTGTCTGTGGTACTGGTGTTGTGACCAGGTATATAATTTATTGATTGTTTAATACCAGTTTAAGCAATATTTCAGCTATATCATGGCTACCTGTTTTAGTGGTGAAAGAAAAAGGAGTACCCGGAGAGAACCACCGATCACGGGCAAGCAACTTGTAAAATTATCACTTGTGGCTGCGAGTCGAGATCACCCTTTTTTGTTATTAACAAAGCCGGGCGCGAACCCAAGCCATATTGGTGATAGGCTTGTATGAGTTGTTAGGTAATCCTACTACCTAACTTATTGAGCCACCCCGGACCTAGGTATACATTTATAATCCATTGACAAAATTAAAACAAAATGTTTGAAGATACAAAATGGGGTATGGCTTTTGGTGTTTAACGCCACTTTCAACAATATTTCAGCTATATCATGGCGGTGAGTTTTATTGGTGGATGAAACCGGAATACCCGGTGAAAACCATCGAATTACCGCAAGTGACTGACCAACTTGAAAGAGAAGAAGTACAGACAATAAAATGACCAAACGAAAAAAAGGCCAAAGTAAAAACAATGGTTCATTGTTGACAAAATATTACAGAGAAAATTAAAGAGCGACACGAACCCAACTAAAAACTGGGGAGGGGGCTGGGTGGATGGGTAAACTCCGAGTGCTTCAAAAATGTTAAACAGTTTCTATTTTTTGTTAAGTTAGTAACATTACATTATTTTTGTGTGAATATGTTTAACAAACAATGCATCTGCATATGTATACGCGACTGCTCAGTTTCCTAGTACAGACAATTTAATGAAACAAAAGTGGCGGAGTTGAGCTAGTTTTATGGCCTCAACCCCTTCCCCTTCTCTTAGTGTAATAATGCGGTCATGCAAGTGTGTTCCACATGTGACTAAGATAAAAACCCACATATTATAACTGGGTCAGTAGCGTTGTTAAAAAGACAATTGATCATAAACAAAATACAATTTTAAGATTAAAAAGAATCTTTAACTTTTTGATAATAAAATTTGTATGATTCATAACAATTGACAATTACACGTCGGGTTTTTATTTTTTATATAGGTTATTGTTCAGCGTGCTCTTGCTGCTAAATCACTAGACCATGCTAAAGGAGGGTCTATACTGGCCGGATACCTGAAAATACTACCTATCTTTATTATGATTTTCCCAGGAATGATCAGCCGTGCATTGTATCCAGGTAAGTCCACGTTGTTGAGGTCATGTCAAAATGGCGGCAGAAACAAATTATCTTTAATGTCTGTAAGGAGTACATTCGAGTAAATGAGTGAGTGAGTAAATGATTGCTGTTTAACGCCAACTCAGCAATTTTCAGCTATATCTTTGCGAGAACAGGGATGGACTTCGAAGGGAGAGTGAAATCCGTAGAAGAAAATATAATCAAATCAGACACCAGACAGATATCAGGAAAATGGCAGTCTGCTAATTTCGTTTGTTTATTTAGAATAACTACCCTTTACATCGGTGGCACATACAGGCGGAGTACCCATAGTGGTCTAAAATATAATCATGTACATATATATAATTACAATAGAAAATAAAAATAGATGATAGTTTAGGTAATATATTAAAAATATATTTCAATCAATATTTAAAACACTTGATCGGAAAACATACATCCTTCAAATTTTTAGCATACTTTTATCTTAATAATTGAATACTATGAAAAATATCATAAATGGTGAAAAAATGTAAGAACTTAAAAAAAAAAGAAAAAAAGTACAACCATTTGATAGATAATCGCTTAATCCCTGCTATTAATCATTGAAGTTCAAAATGGTGTAATCCAGTTAATGATATTTAATCGTGTTTACCAGTGCTGATTGATACTTACTGTCAGACCCTTATCAACGATTGCCAGTTTTATCTCTTCACTGTGTGTACGTTACACATGATTCTATTTATTTCAACAGATGAGATTGCCTGTGTGGATGCTAAAGAATGCAACAGGATATGTGAAAACCCAGTAGGATGTTCCAACATAGCTTATCCCAAGCTTGTACTAGAACTAATGCCTTATGGTAAACCTATTATTATAAATAATAAACAAAATGCCCTTGGTGTAAACATTTGTTATTATCAAACAGTGCACCCTTGTCAGGAGGAACAAGAGTAAATGATTGACATTGTTGATTTGGCTATTTGTGGTGTTATAAACGAGAGTGTTTCTCTTTTCCGCAGTAAGCAGTATGCTCTGCAATTTGTTTTCTCTTTTCCGCAATTGTCTTATCCATTTCCGCATTTATTAATAGCACTTCAAGGATTAAATAAACAAGTTACATCTACATTTTTAATTCTAACCAGACATACAACCTGTTGTCCCTTACTAGCCAGGGTGTGGGGGTGTGGAGGGTATGGGGTTAAAGTATAGTTTTTGAGCAAGATAATGTTATAGATACAAGTCATGCACACTATAATTAGCTAAAATCAAGGTTGATAATAAAGCACAAACACTAACTCATCAATTCAGTCATGGCTGCATCTGTGGCCCATGCAGCTGAAGTAATTCGATCTCGAACTCATCACAGAAGCGTTTAATGGAATACTGTAACATTTCTATTCGCGTTTAATGGAATACTGTAACATTTCTATTTCATTACGACGTAAATGAAATGTTGGTATTGAGAGAGTAGATTGTGAAACAGGATGTCTCATACCAAACTGTCATCCACCTCATTCGCTGAACGAAAACATGTTTTTACTTTTATTTCATTTTTTAAAGCTTGTGAATAAGACACAAATATAACAATTTTAATTTTTAAAATTTGCGGAAAAGATACGATACAATTCTCGGAAAGGGGACCATATAATTTGCGGAAATGTCCAAACCAGAAATTTATTTTTTGTGGAAAAGTCCCACGGCGGTTTGTTACTTTATTATAATGACAGTAAACACCTTTTCCATCTGTAACTTGTAAGGGATCATTGACACAACATCTAGAGTTTCAATTTGCGAAGATAACAATAACATTATGTTGCTACTTGTTTATATTTATTACGATATATAGGGTCTAACACCGGGAATGTTGCAAGATAGTAAAATCCGAGGCTTGTCCGAGTCTGATACAATTTAAATCTTACCCGAGGGTGTCACAAATTTTACTATCTTGCAACTTTTACGGTGTTTGACTCTTTTTCTCACCCCTTTCTACCGTGTCAATGTTTGTTTACTTTTTGTGTAGTTTGGCGCATTAATTTACGAACCGTATCACAGGACCAAAATGCCACGTAATGAAATAGAACAAGATTTTCATTTTACACCTTTTACGATGTTTGTCTCTTTTTCTCATCTCTTTCTATCGTGTCAATATTTGTTTACGTTGAGAAAATATAGAGTGCTCTCCCTTGTTAGTTATCTAACGTAAATACATTTTTTACCTCCCTTTGACCAACGTCAAACAACTTTTTTACATGCATTTATCGCTGTTGTAGTCATTTGATTGTTTTTTTGACTTTAGAAAATTAAACCAGTGATATGCTAAAAAATGTAAAGTAAATCAGTAACATTGGCAGGGTTTCGATGCCACCAACATTCCATGGAACCTACGTCACTGGAAGACGACTTTTTACAAAGGTCAAGTTGATAGATGGTTATCTTTGTATTCGAAAAATTTAATATGCTAGGAAACAAAGAAACCATTTTATTCATACACCACGACCCTGTATACGTATATGAAACCCCATAGAAAAGATGTACATAATTTGTTCGATAATACCATGCATGAAATGAAATATATCACAGCATTGTTTGTATACCCAATGAAAGACGTTATATTAGAGTTGAAAACTTTTATTGACTACACGAGTCTAGACTTGAACCAACGCTGATTGGTCAAGCGTAAAACAAACATTCACATCTAAATTTAAGTTATTAATACAAATGTACATACAAATTATATCAAATGTTGTATGTTTACAATAGTTTTATTATTCATCTTTAGGATTGAGAGGTTTAATGATGGCGGTTATGTTGTCAGCCATCATGAGTTCGCTGACATCAATCTTTAACAGCTCCAGTACTATCTTTACAATGGATCTATGGCGAAGATATAGACCGCATGCCCATGAAAGAGAACTACTTATTGTCGGACGGTAATGATTATGTATTCATTGCATATAATTGCGGGGCCCGGGTGGCTCAATGAGTTAGATCGCTGGATCTAACAACTCATACAATCCTATCACCAAGACGGTGTGGGTTCGCGCCCAGCTTTGTAAATTACAAAAAGGGTGCACTCGACTCGCAGCCGCAAGTGATAAAGGTTACCAGTTGCTTGCCCATGATCGGTGGTTCTCTCCGGGTGCTGCAGTTTCCTCCACCACTAAAACTGGTCGCCATGATATAGCTGTAATATTGTTGAAAGTGGCATTAAAACACCAAAAATCAATCAATCAATCTATATAATTGCTTAGTTTATCAGACAGAGACCGACATCGTCACCATCGTATGATTTACATCAACATTATATGCAATGAGTTCTGCTCACAATGTAGTTAGAGTAACACGAGGGGTGTCACAGGTGGAACAGGAGCTGTTTATACTTCCGGAACACATGAGATGATCCCCGTGTTTAAGTGGAGTTCTTGTTGCGCTATCTGTGTACTATTTTGGTGATCATTGTTTGTCATTTTGGCCTTTTTCGTTTGACCTTTGTATTGTCTTTTATTTGATTTACAGCTTATTTTCGCTGCATACTCGATACAACACTAGTTATGTGACAGCAGTATTGTGGTCTTCCCTGTGTACTCTGGTTTCCCTCACCAACAAAACTGATTGCAAAGATATAATTGAAATATTGCTTAAAGTGGCGTTAGACACCACTAATCTACTCATATGTACTTGTCTCATCAACCTATCTTTACTATCCACACTAATATACGATTGAGACAAGTTCCGGTGAATCCACTGGTGTCTTTTTTGTAATGCACGTTTATAGGACGTTTATAGGACGTTTATATGACATATCAATTATTAAATACATATATATCAAATTTAGTGCGCATCATGCAACGATGGATTTTCATAAAGTACTGCGTTGACTACTATTATACCTTTTTTGTCCCAGTATTGTAAAAAAATACTGTTATAGTGACAACCGGAACCTTTGAACCGTAATGAAAGCGGGAGGTTTGGTGCCTTAAAATCTTATTAAATCCATCATTTCTTTAGAAATGCCTGTTCCAAGTCAGGGCCATTACGGTTTTCCCAGTTTTTCGGTTGTTGACTGATTTTGTCTATTTATTGTTATTACCCTTATTTTCTGGAATAACCTTTATCAAGTAGCTCAAAATAGAAAGACAGGAACATACCGGCTAACAAACATATATGATTGGGTAATTACTAAGACATGTTTTCAATCTCAATGCTGAACTAATTCATATAAATGTATTTTCAGAATATTTATTGTGATATTATGTGGAGTAAGCATTGCCTGGATTCCTCTTGTGAGGTCGTCCCAAGGGGGCCAACTCTTCAACTATATACAAGCTGTACAAGGATATCTCGGAACACCGATTGGCGCTCTGTTTGTACTAGGAGTGTTTTGGAAACGGATGAATGAATACGTAAGTTAACACTATTATGTTAATTGAAATAAGGTTGATAAAAATGTACAAAGGTGCCATATGTTTTATCTGTTTTGTTTTTGTTTGGGGGAGGGGGCATTCAGGTGTTTTTGTTTGGGGGAGGGGGCATTCAGGTGCGATTAATTATGCATGACCTATTTCTACCAAACAATTAATGATTGACATGATTCGTAATCACACGCCAGGATATAGATGAAATATTGCTAAGGTTGGCGTTAAGCACCAATCAATCAATCAATCAATCAATCAATCAATCAATCATAACTCGTAATCATTATTAAATTTAAAGTAAGACACAAAAGTACCATTAATTATAACTATTCTAATAGCACTAATTTTAACTTTCGATCAATCTGTTAAGATCTTGTTTGCTGTGCAGTTAATCAGCAGTCGGCCACATTTGTTCAAAAGCTATGGACGGTTGTTGAATTTTAATTGCATTTAGGCTATAAATTAATAATTCAATGCTGAACTTGTTTGGTGTTTGTATTCAGTATCGTCGTGTGTTGTTATTTCAGGGGGCATTCTACGGCATAGCGATCGGACATACCATAGGAATTATCCGAATGGGAATAGATTTGGCATATCCTGCTCCAGATTGTGGGGACACAGAGACACGCCCTGATATACTACTCAAAGTACATTACACCTACTTCGGAACATTGAATGTTTTTATAACATCCATTGTCATGGTAGTAATAAGTTTGTTGACAACAGCTCAATCGGAAGAAGAGGTAAGGGAGATAATTGGAATTATTTTGATATTTCACGATTACATATGGATTCTCCTTCAGTTGCCCGTGGGTTGCGATATTTCTCCACTCAAGAGAGTTAAATTAGAAATTTTAACCACAAGCCGTCAGAGAGTGGAGAAATATCGTATCCTACATGGGCAACTGAAGGAGAATTTGTTTCTCCCAGTATTTAACACGAACATTATTTCAAAATTTGAAATTAATGCGTTTGAAATTAATGCGGGGAAAGGCACGAGACATTTTAATCCTCTAGAGGATTACAGATTTTTCCACCACTGGTTCAGCGGGGTTAAAACGCCGTACTAATGGGAGAAATTTTGATATTAGTGTCTTATATTTATCAAAGGAAATATATATAATATATCCATCCTATTCCAACCTAAACAATGTGGAGTGATAATCCAATGGTTTCACAACATATGTTTATGCTTTTACAACTGTATATATTAATCTTCAGTAGTACATAATTGTCACAAATGCCTTGAGCTCTGAATTACTCTAATATTTGCATAATGTATGATAGATGACATCGACTGTGTCTCTGTAATAGAACAATTTTATACACATGACAACTTCTGTGTCACGAAGATTAAACACATATGTATAAAGCTCAAGATTAGAGCTTTATAACAATTCATATGGGATGGTTGGTATAATACTCACAGGAGGAAAATACTTGTACTAAAGGGGATGTTTTACGCCAAACACCTATTCCTAACTTTAGCTTAACCCCGTCACTTGTTATTGAAGTGATTGTACCAAGCCAAGAAAGTGAGATTTCTTTTTTGATTTTTGCTGAGACGGTATATATATAATATTTTTTGCTTTTCATTTTATTTTGCACATTTGGATTTTGCTTGCTATTTTTGATATTTATATTTTCTACATTAATGTTATGCAGCTTAAAGGTGTGACCTGGTGGACAAGGATTAAACCTGTGAAGATAACGACCACACAATTATCTATAGATTCTGGTCTACCAGAAAACAAGGAAGATGGACAAGAAAATAAGGTGGATGAACAAGGGAAGGAGGAGGGAGTGCCAGAAAACAAGGCGGAAAATTCACCAACTGAAAATGGTAAGAAAACGCATTATATATTTGAACTTGTGTGCGATACATTAACAAACGGTTTCTAGGGTGACAAACTGTTGTTGATTGCAGACTCTTTGTTGGGAAAGTTTCATCTATTGGCATAAATGTTCAACAATAGTGTTGAAACGTTTCAGTAAGGTATGGCAACACCCCTTTGACTCAAGGTCAACTGATGAACATAATCTGACGATAATTTAACTTCAGCTCTGTAACAGAAATATACATATTTCAAGGACTAAACAGAGTACAAGGTAATAGAATCATAACTACTCATTACAAAACTACTATGTAGAAGAGTCTGGACAACTACAATGTAGAAGAGTCTGGACAACTACAATGTAGAAGAGTATGGACAACTACAATGTAGAAGAGTATGGACAACTACAATGTAGAAGAGTATGGACAACTACAATGTAGAAGAGTATGGACAACTACAATGTAGAAGAGTATGGACAACTACAATCACGGGTCAATAGTATTTCCGCACTAAGATATTTCCCTATATATTTCATATGAAACCATTTATTTTCAAAACATTCTCCCAAAGTCATTCCTTATCTGATTTTCATTAATTTTTCAGCATTTAATACAGAAATAAATATAATTTCTTCTTCGTATAATTTTTTAACAATTATATTTCTACTTTCCCTTAAGAATTGATTTAAATACAAAGTTTAATTTTTTCACCAAATCTTACCATATAATCATATAAAATTGTGACATCAAGAATTTACATTTGTGTTTAAATCATAAATGCTTGTAAATAAAAGTTCGAAAAAATTACATGAAGATATTAAAATAAACTCTAATAATTCTACTATTAAAGGTGAAAATTTCATGAAAATCGGCTAAGGAATGACTTCATGGGAATGTTATGAAAATAAGTGGTTTTATATAAAATATATAGGGAAATATCTTAGTGCGGAAATACTATTGACCCGTGAGTGTAGATCGTGACCTAGAACAATGATATTGGGTTGTTTAATACGTAATCAGACCATACATTAGGTCTTGCACCAGTAGTGTAGATTATAGTTAGTTATAGTTTTATGTGTATGTTTTGAAGATCTTTGTTTGTCATTTTGTACTTTTCTTTTGTCCATTGTGTTGTCTGTTCTTCTTTGACTTACGGATTCTGATTACCCCTTTAGTACCTTCAAACTCTTCTTATAGAGATAGGGTTGTGGTTATGGTGTTTAACTCTGATTACCCCTTTAGTACCTTCAAACTCTTCTTATAGAGATAGGGTTGTGGTTATGGTGTTTAACGCCACTTTCAACACTATTTGAGTTAATTTGAGTGGTTGAAGAAACCGGAGTATTAGAGAAAAACAACACACATACTATTGTGGATGAGCAGGATTCGAACCCTCAACTCTAGTGGTGACAGGTACTGATTGTACATGTAGTTGTAAATTTAACTACCATACGATCACAACCACGACGGCCCCTTTTTATTTCAGCATAATATTCGAATTTGAACTAATTCGAAACATGACCTTTTTATTGATTTATTTGTTAAAATCTTCATTCTTTTTCTTCTAAAGGTTTGAACATGAGAGAGGAAATAACTACAGAGGCGCCATCAGAGGAACGACACTGTCATCATACTTGTCTGGACATGGTGTGTGGAATGCCAGAAAAAGATACGTCTGAAAACCCACATCTTGATGAAGCGAAGACGCGAGAGTTCTTGACAGAAAACCCAAGAATAAAAACAATTTTGAATGTAAATGCGGCGTTTGGTTTAGTTGTTGTGGCGTTTCTGTATGGATTTTATAGATAAACCGTTTTTATGTCGTCAATACAGTTACTCATAATAATAATATGATTAACACATGTACATGTCTATATATAACAGTTAGCCTTAATTGTTTCATTTCATTAAACATATAGTTGTACTTATTACATACTCATATAGATATCTTGAATTTGATTAGTCTAAAGAACGTCACATAACATACCGTTGAACGTTAGGTCACATGGTTATATCAATCGCACGCGAGAAAACCCCCATGGACATTCCCCTGTGAGCCTCACGTGTTTCTAAATCCGGTTACTTTCCTTGGTACACAACAATAACATGGCGGCGAACGAAAGGTTCAACAGGCCAACGAGGAAATAAACCACTTGATGGACGAACAGGATATTCGATGTAATCAAATAATTATCAACCTTGTAAGAGTGTGATATGACGGATTGTCGATCCCATCGAAAGTTTATGCCACCCACGGGTGGCATAGTATTTCTCTGGGAGACAATATACACTTACGACCTTGTTAGGAAGTGCATATCTAGAAAAGATGGGTACTTTGCTCATTTGCATATCTAAGATGGCGACGCCCGGAACGTATGATCTATATAGAAGATAATTTTTATTATTATACCTCACATAATAAAGAATCAATTCTATTGGTTAAAAGATAATCACATGACATAAAATAATCTGGATATTTTTGCTTCTAATCGCCGCCAACGGCGAATAACCTCAAGAATTACACGCGTCCATTGAATAAACCTATTATTCAACGGTGTAAAAACATGGAATAATACTTTAACAATTCAAATATTAAACAGTATATTTCAATTGTTTGTTCTGTATAATAAAACAGTTACGGCCCTCTGAATCGGTGAATATCCAAAATTGTCAACCCCACTAGGGTTATTTCCCTCGGGCTAAAGCCCTCGGGGAAATAACCCTAGTGGGGTGACAATTTTGGATATTCACCTCTTCCGAGGGCCGTAATTGTATATAACTGCATGCATGTTAATTGCCGGAATTGAAAATGGGACTTTGAATTAAGCCAAATTAAATGAGATAAAAATGAATGACACCCGTGAAATATTCGAGGCTCCTGGAATGTATGAAAATCCGAGGCGGCAAACCTTTACACTGGCCTTAACAGTCTTATGTAAAATGTCTGAAATACATGATATTGGTGGAGTTCAACACCAAATTTACCAACGAATAATATTCTGTGGTCAACTTACCGGAATTCATTTAGATTCCTGAACTCTGGATAAATTTCTATTCACAAACCTTATATTTCTAGCTTCTAAACTCGCGGTTCCCACATTAAATATATGATCTTTCTTGCAAACACGCAAGTTAAAAAAATGGCTAAATTTGAAAGAAAACAACAAAACTATTTGTATTTTAGCAGACGAAAAACTTTGCGGAAGTTAACAATAACATGTTTATTATTGAGCCATTGACGGAAGCAATAAATTTCCGTGTTATGAGCAATTATTTGAGAAATCTGAGGAGCAATCCACCCAGCTTGAAAATGCAGTCACGTGATCAAAATCTAATTTAAATGTAATGAATAATTATGAGGAAAAGTACATTAAATTTCTGGATATGGGATATCCAGAATTGTCAACCTATCTAAGGTTGAATGCTTTGGCCAGAGGGAGAATAACCTTGGTGGGTTGATAATTATGGATATCCACCTCTTAAAATGTTTTATAATACCAATGCAAACTTTTGAAACTCCACATGAACCAAATTTGATATTATGTTAATCCCATCTGATTCAAGCCGGCCCAGTGTAGGCAACATTTAGCAGATCTTCCTTTTAATATTTGCTTTATTTACCTTGCTAACTTGATTGATTTGCTAGTTGGAGTTTTATTGTTTGAGGAAATATAGATTATCTAGAGAAAACCACCATCCATAGACGAGTTACGAGTAACCTTCAGCAACCATTTTTGTCTGCAGACGAGTGATGACATTATCATTATCTCCCCTTGACGGAACGGATAGGGTCATATCACGGGTAATAAAGGGTTATCTACCGGTAGTGGAGATTTTGACATACTTATCCGAATAAAAACTGTCACGTGGTCTATCTACACCAATCGTATTAATTCAAAATATGTGAGATATTATAATCCGTCATATCACAATCTTACAAGGCTGATGATTGTATAATATCAACATGGAGTCTCCAGAAGAAAGAAAACAGTCACGTTATATTATACCGTATTCTGTCACAAACCGCTTTGGTGGTGTAATGGTTAGCTTGTTCGGCTCGAGTATGGCTGAGCGTAGGTTCGAACCTCAGTCAAACCATAGACTATAAAATTGGTATTTGTCGCTTCTCCACTAAGCACGCAGTATTAATTAGTTAGAGCAAAGACTGGTTGGCTCGAAATTAGGATAATATGTCCGAGTAGTGCCACGTGTTGTTTCAGTCTAGCAATTTAAAAATCCAACTAAACTTGTTGGGCTACTAGATAACAAACGTCATCATCATCTGATTGATGTTGCTTGTTCTAGTAAAGATTCCAGATTCTTTATTTCTCATAAAGCCATAGTTTAAACAGTGGTACAGATAATTTGCCAATTTAACATAGATAAATATTAAATACACATGACAAGACAAGATGGTCTACAAAATCAAGAAATAAATCATGGAAGCCAGAATGTGTTGGGAGTTTTATCATGGAATAGCCGATATTAGTATTTTATCCCGAGCAAGAAGCGAAGGATAAAATTTACTTATACCGGCCAATCCATGTTAAAACTCAAAACACATTCTGACTTCCACGATTTATTTCGATTCTGATATCCCTAAGAGTACAAATACGATAGTGTACTTTGATTGGAAGACGGTAATTTATATTTACGTTTGCGGAAAATGTCGCACATAATTTATGCTACCAATGGGAAAGTCAGTCACATTCACCGGCGCATGTGCTAATGAAATTATACCGAATGGATTTGTTAACAAAGCTAAAGAAGGAGGTCATGTTATAATGGAGTAATAATAACAGAATTAAATGAAATAACATCATGTTATTTGGATGACAGAGATATGGGGTTAACCATGGCCAGAAGGAATAGCATGATATTGTAGGACACGAATGAATTTGCAGTTTCGTTAGTTTTGGTTTATTTTTAATTTGGAATAATTGACCAAATTTCAAATTATTGACTGACGAATTGATCATTAGGTGTTAAACAAAAACCACTGGTTGCCTCCCTTTTCTGCCACATTTGTTCACCTGTATAACCGACCACATTCTATATGATTTTGCTGAGATATTTGGTCCCCATTTGGAACTTAGATCTTTATAATTTGTAGAATATTTACACAAATAAAGAATGACGTACACTATTGATACCGCATTACATAGTTTGTGGTTCCTATCTGTGATACTAAAAAGGAAATGATTTACGGTCGCCATCATGACTTGATTTACCATCAGGATATGTCTGTGTGACATACCCACATATATGTTCTGTTGATTCTGTTCACAATACCATCCTTCTTTCCTCTTTGGTGACCTTTCGATGGATTTTTGACAAGAGTAACACCGCCGGTGCTACTAGTGTAGCAGGAACTGCTTACCCTTCCGGAGCACCCGCTTTATTGTGAGGTTCGTGTTGCTCAATTTTTAGTTTTCTGTGAAGTGTTTTGTGGATCATTTCAGGTTCTGAGATAAGCGAACTACTAGATAGACTTGTATGTCTAAAGAGAGAAATAAGCATACTACGTGAAAAAGTCAATGCCTATATACGAAAAATCATCACCACCTGTAAACGCTCTAGTACATGTGATAATCCTACTGCTGGACAGAGGTCTGCTACGTGAGATCTTAAGTTTTTCAAGATTGAATATCTGTTCACAAGGATAAATAAACGTCAGTGGATACCGAATGCGCAATCAAAAATTGACAATTCAGAGAAACTGGCAACATAGGGTACACAACACAATATTTAGAATAAATATATATATATATATAATTCATGCAAAATACGGGAGAGCTGGAACTTATTTTAAATAACTGAATGAATAATAACCCCTCCATTTGTACCCAGAATCCCTACCAATACTAATAAATGTGTGACTAATTACTCATAGCTAGGACCGGTCTTATGCCAATTGGGAACCGCGCTGGAGTTACCTACTATCTGCTATTCTGCTATTCAAATGAGTTAGGTTATTGGATTACCTAACAACTCATACAAGCCTATCACCAATACGGCGTGGGTTCGCACCCGGCTTTGGAAAATACAAAAATGGTGCACTCGACTCGCAGCCGCAAGTGATAAAGTTTACCAGTTGCTTGCCCATTGTCTTGGATTCTCTCCGGGTACTCCGGCTTCTTCCACCACTAAAACTGGTTGCCATGATTTAGCTGAAATATTCATGAAAGTGGCGTTAAAACACCAAAAATCAAATCAAAATCAAATCTAAGCGCATTTATGTAAGTTTATCTCTAAATCATAATGTTACATCATATCAAGATTGTTCAAATACACACTTCAAAGTATTCCTTAATTATGCTAAAGTCATACAGAATGCGAGAAATATATTGTTTTAAAGTCATATCACGCATTATATAGAATATAGATTAAACTCAGTTTATTGTTAAATATGTTAACAATTGGATAAGACACAAGTTACAAAGGTCCTCTACACATAATGAATAATTACAATAATACATACATCAGCAATAGCAGAATAGTAGGCCTATATACAACATCATCAATTATTCTCACATATGAAAATTAAAAAAAAAATACAAAACAAAAATCAGGAAATTATACATTCTAATGTAGTTGTTTAATATCCTTGGTTTTTGATTGGACAATACTGTAATTTTCAAGGTATCAATTCCACGGCTGAAATATTATGAAATATTTTTAGAATATGAGCCGATTACCGCTTATGTCATTAAAGTGACAATGCACCTGATTACAATATCATTAGGAGCCAGTAAACTGATATTTGAGACCATTAAATCGACAATTGATGCCGTGAAATTGTCAAATACAATATACAGTTATCTCCATTCTAATGTAACCTTGTGTATAGATGTGTAATAATGCCATATTATTTACAAAATGACGTAACCGGTAATCAGCTAAAATTCTAAAAATATCTCATGATATTTCAACCGTGGAATTGATACCTTGGAAATTACAGCATTGTCCAATCACAAACCAGGAATATTAAACAACTACATTAGAATGGAGATTTGATGGTCGCAAATTGAGTTTACTGGCGACGCGATAGCGAAGCCAGTAAACGGATATTTGCGACCATCAAATATCCCATTGATGCCGTGAAATTTTCAAATACAATACAGTTGTCTCCTAAACATATACATTTTTAACTATACTTGTGAAATTAAAGTAACGGGAAAAATTACCACATCATACGACTAGTCACTTCCTTGTCATTACTGTCCAGTCTGCTTCCACTCTCTTATGTCATATCTTTAATTTTTGTTTTGTTATTGATTCTACATTGGGAACGACCATTAAACCTTTAGGGGGGGGGGGGTGGTGGCTATCATTGTATATTTTAAATTGCTGTCGTCAAACTTTATGAGGAAAAAAAATATCATCTGAAAGATGCAAAACAAATAAATGATTATATAGCCTGACTGCAATTTTCATCGAGGAATGTTGATTAATTATGAAAAAAAAAATACTGACCTTCAATGTCAATAAAAATCTGAAAATATTGTTTTTGTTTCGCTTAGAAAAACATTTACTGCAATAAAACATTTTTATTTGTAGTCATATCATATAATTATAGCAAAGTATTCGGCATTATTCGGTTAACATAGGAAATTCCTTGTGTTTTATATTTAGAAAATAATGAGGTAACTAAACTATCGTCAGGGGCAATATATATACACATTATAACATGTATTATAGAGTATATAATCGGATTACGGTACTGACTTGGAAGACGAAGGATTATTATGAAATAAACTTATAAATAACTTAACTTCAAGGTCAAATACCTGTGCTGCAAAAGAGTTCACAAAGTGGGACTTTAACAATAAACCTATCAAATAATATTGAAGAACACGTTATGTCGTTTCTTACGTTTGAGTTTGGCTGTTTTGACTTGGCATTTCTTTTCGTTTTCGTTCTAGGAATTGTGCTATGGATAAGATTAAGACGGCCGGTCGGCTTCCCCCCGGGACCGACAGCTCTTCCAGTAATAGGAAACTTTCATAATTTAGCTAACGGAGATTTTTTAGAAGCTGTACGAGGCCTCAGAAAGGAATATGGCGATATATTTAGTCTGTCACTTGGATCTTTTTGGATTATTTTTGTGAATGGAAGTGAAAATTTACGTGAACTGCTGGTGAAAAGGGGAGATGTAACAGTCGACAGGCCACCATTATATTTGTTCAACATGGCTAAAAATAAAGGTAAATATATAGTTATTTTTAAATGATTTATTTTAACACTACAACACTGACCACTCGCAGTCAGGCGTGAAATATAATGAAGTGCATCTGTCATGGGGAAAAAGGGGATGTGACAGTCGACAGGCCCCTGGTGTATTTGTTCAACATGGCCTAAACATAAAGTTAAATACTATAGTTATTTATAAATGATTTATTGAGTACACTCCAACATTGACATAAAATATAAAAAAAAGTTTGTGTCATGAAATTACCCCTGCACCGGCCTTTTTTACTTATAGTCCGTGGGCTAGCACAACCCCCCGTGCACCCCCACCCCACCTTCCATAAAATTTTACGTGTATTTTAGAGGGGTAGCGCTAATATTTTGCTATTTATTTGTTAATCAGTAGGTAGAAGGAACATAATTATTCCCTTTTTACATTGTTATAGTACCCAGATACAAAAAATCAACTGTTATTATGATGCGGTATCCTTTATTTTATTAGTAAAATTAAGATTATGCAGTATCCTGTGAAAATCTGCAAATTTGAAAATATCTAATTTTTCAAGTATTTTGACCACGGACTAATACTGATGAGAAAATATTATGCGATTTTCGGCAGGGTAAGGGGTAATATTTTGCCGCTAGAAGTACTATACAGGGTGGTACTTGAACAAATTTTATTTTAAGATATCTCCATAACATAACTTCACACCACAGATGTATAATTTGGTTGTCAATTTATATTATGAAAAAGATAGTATGCGCTTTGGGCTGAATAGAGCTAAAATCTGCAAAAATCATAATATTCCATTTTTCTGCAATCTACACTACAAAGCATGTTTTTTGATGATGTAATGGGTTTAATTTTCCGTAAATGCAATAGTTTTAATAAATTCATTATAAAAATATCATCAAAGTTGTGTAATATTTTGTCAATTGAAAACAAAAGGCGAAAAATCTCGTTTTTACGCAATTTTATCAAGGGTAGGGATATATTTTTTGCCTCCTACGATTACTGAACTTCACAAAATATTAATAACTTGTATTCATTTGAACAATAATATAATCAGCTATCCACCAAACCCCACTTTTTATATTCTAATAGTTGTTCATAAGCTACAAGACCTCAGCAACAGTGAAGAATGGAAAAATCTGAAAATCCGGCAAAATTGTCGAAAGGATGTTAAAAAGGGCTCAACAATGTAAGTTCATCCCAAAATATTCAACGTTAACATGTTTTTTCTTTAAAAGGACATAACAAAGGACCAAAAAAAATAGTGGGGTTCGAAGGTGGGGGGTGGACGGTAGACTATTTCAGCCCATGGCCTATTACCGTTTACATATTTAAGATCTATGGTTACGAAAAATAAAAATAAAAAATAACAATTAAATAAATACAGATTAATACATGGGCATTTCCATATTGGCCATGGTTATCATCCCGAGACACCCATATTGGGTCGAGGGATGATAACCAGGCCAATATGGAAATGCCCATGTATTAAACTATTTATTGCATACTTTTTTTTTTTNAATTTTTAATAATTTTTATTATATAATCAATTTAAACGTTTTTTTAATCCATCACGTACTGAACTGTCAACTAATGTTTGATGGTATTCTTATGGGCGCACATACGGAGATCCGAACAGCAATCCAGAGTGGCACTTGCCGCATGGAACCCTTTTCTGGTCTCCGTGTGGTAACCCCATTATGTATTTTCTTTGTCATTTTATAATATGTCTTATGTTTAACAATGCCAATTTGCAAATGTCTGCATGATTTATTTTAATTTTGGTGCTATAGTGCGGCTTTGTCTGCTTAGATCTCGAGGGTCAGAACATAGCGAGGCATTGCCACATATGTTCTGGATTTTGACATCACGTCTTCCTACAATTTGCATGATGTCTGCTTTGTGTGTATGTCTCAATATGGTTGTATGCTTTCATGTTTTAACTGTATGCTATGTTATGTGTGCATGTCATGTATGTTTGTTATATTTTATATGTCGGGTAGTCGATTTTAAAAGCTCATGAGAGCTTGTGTTGTAGTGTTTATTATGCATCGACTTTAAATAAAACTTTGCTTTGCTTTGCTTTGCTTTGCTTTATACTTCCGACATCTAGAAAGAGACACCCCTATTGGCCCGAAACACCCATATTGGCCCGGGTCGATATGGATATGATCTTGTAGTAATCCAATAACCGGTTATTTTCCCTGGGTGTGAAAATATAGACAGTTTACTTCCGGTCATATTGATCATACAAAAATGCCTTTATTTTAACTAATAAATAAATAAATAAATAAATAAATAACGAGAGAGACCATAAGAGCCACGATTCCACAGCTAGTCCTGAAATAGAAGATGAGGTGCCTTTCCTCAACAAATATGAATAATTTACTGATAATAGAAAATATTCTATTTACTACAAACAGGTATACATTTTCTAATTTTAATGTAAATAAAAATAATAAATTTTGTTTTATCCACTGGCGAAAGGGGCTGGGGGGATACTTTCCACACACAAACATATACAGAAATGCCAATTCAGCATATTAGTGGGTGGGTCTTTTTAAGCTGTGTATAGGATTTTGTTCTTTTTGTTAATATTGGTGGAATTGTTGACGAGCATTGTTTAAACTTTATTTTTTATCACTATATTTCTTCCAGTCCCTATAACTTTTTTTTATCGTCAAGAAAATTTTTCCATAATTATGTTATTATTTAACATGACATGACATGGTACACAATTGATGTTGTTGTTGTTTTTTTTTTTTAATTTTAATCTAATACATGTATGAATGAGTGACCAATAACTGCATATTATATGAATTATGCATATTTTTCGTAATTCGAATACACATGATCAATGGGTATGGTTTTCATGTTGAGAGAATATATGAACGTTCGTGTATTGCCAAGGAAACAGAAATTGAAATATATATGGGTCATTATCAAGATACACACACTTTTTCCTGTTCATATTTTGGTGACATCAAATATTTTCGTTCCCGTTTTGCTTTAGCCTATTCGTTTTTCCTACATTACAATGACATATTCACATGATATACAGTCGGGAAAACCACCATGAAACAAAATATTTCTAGATATGTAGCACCCCCCTAATACCTTTCAGTCCGTGGTGTTACCAATATAAAATTATTCTTTTTAGGAAAATGAAAAATAATTTTTATGCAAAAAGTGGTTACATACATAATATACAGGGAAATTATGCATAATGTAAGATATTTTCTTTGGAGCACTAGTTTTTTTTCACAATATTTGGATATGTTGTTGTGGAATTCCATTTAAGCTGCATTATGAAGCAAGCAAGTTTTCATAATTGTATTTTGTTTCACTTTATATAAGGAAAATATGACTTATACATAGTTATCAAAGTCAACTTTATTCAACTATAATATGATTTACTTCAATTATGTCATTTATCCTTTTTATGAAACAATTTACATGAGGTAACACCACATATGACAAAAGTAACACCAGGGACATCTTCATGAATGTAAACATTTAATTCAAGAAAAAAACACAACTATCAACCTATATGTGTTGTTTTCTTATTGTTTTCAGTATAATATTCAGTTTTTCAACATATTGATTTAATGCATGAGCAATATCAGTTTTGTCCATGGTGTTATGAAGATATGTCCCTGGTGTTACCAGGTCTAAAAAGTATACTCCCACCAGCTTGTTAAACTATATCTTATATGTAAATGACGATGTTTAAACAATTTTTCTGCATAGGTTAAAGAGCATTATTATGTTCTGAATATTACTGTTTAATGAATAATGTGTTTATCACAATTTTAATGCTAAATGTCTGTGGTGTTACACAATCTTTATGGTAACACCATTGACAGTAACACCACAGAAAACAGG
>MJUT01055632.1:554243-581498 GCA_002080005.1 Gigantidas platifrons | reverse complement strand
ATGAAAATCTATAACAGCAGGTTTTTGCTAATTTTCTTTTTAAATTTCAATATATATCGAGCAAAAATAATGTTGTTCTATTAGAGTTTTAGGAATAGTTCAAAAATAATATAAAGATCGAATAAAATCGTTACATCTGAATAGTACAAATGACCAAAAATAAGACATTCTGGAAAAATAACACGTAACACCAAGGACAAAACAGGTCTTTGTGTAGCAAGTATAAATTCACCATTGGACCAATCTGGATTTAGATGGTAAAACTACAGAGAGCTGATGTGCCTTCATGCAAAACATGCTTTCTCCAATCAGTTTGGTTAATATTTGTCTTTTAATTGCGTAATAACAGAAAAGTGCGTGTTTTTTTATAATGACCCATATACATTGTATATACAACAAACATGTAATTTTGATTGTCGAGAATTCTAACTTTCTTATAGTTTATTTTGAGGGCCGTCTGTGTCGTGATCGTTTGGTAGTTGGATTTACAACTACATGTGCAATCAGTGCCTGTCACCACTAACGTTGTGAGTTCGAATCCGGCTCAGGCGAGGTGTACTCGATACAACATTATGTGATAAAGTTTGTCAGTGACTTGCGACAGGTCGATGGTTTTCTCCGGATACTACGGTTTTCTCCATGAAAAAAACTGACCGCCACGGTATAACTGAAATATTGTTGAAAGTTGTGTTAAGCACCATTACCCATAAACCTATATTTTATTTTACAGGAGTGGGTAGTTCCAGTGGAGCAGTCTGGAAACATCAAAGAACGTTTACAGTTTCTAAATTACGTGACTTTGGGTTTGGTAAACGTAGCTTTGAATTTAGTATAATGGAAGAAATAGAAATGTTTATGAATTTAATGGAAAGTTATAAAGGAGCGCCATTTGATATTGCTAACATTATTCAAACCAGTATGTCAAATAATGTCATGTCTATTACCGTGGGCCGTAGATTTGATTACAACGATGAAAAATTTACAAATTTTGTAAATATTATCAATGAGAACTTTAGAAGTCCGGCATTCCGTGGTCCTTTAAATTTTCTTCCATTCCTTGGTAAGCTTCCCGGTGATTTGTTTGGAGCTAAAAAATTGGAATCTAATGCTAACAAGTTGTATGACTTTTTCCGTAACGAGATGAGTGAACATGAGCAGACTCTTGACGAGAATAACATCCGTGACTTTATTGATGTATACCTACTTCAGATTAAACAAGAGGCGAATAATGGTGGTAGCAACATCTACACAGGTACTTGTCTAAGATGAGATATTATACGATAAGATAGGATAAGATATGATACAATATGATATGCGTATTACCAGTCAGGGGCCCATCAAGGGTATTAATATTTGTGTAATGGTTGACCATCATCACTGTTTAAACATAGAATATCAACAGTAATGATAATAACAACAAAAAACAAACAAACAAACAAACAAACAAAACAAAAAACAAAACAAACAAACAAACAAGCAAAACACCCCACAATATAAGGAGAAATATTGATAAAATAAATAACAAATATAAAACTCCAAATTAAATTCTATATTTTGTCTACTAGAGTGTATGCTGTATACATAGTGATAAATCTTTGCGATTTGCGATCAAAATTGAAATATGGTTATAACTATGATGAAAATAATAATTTTAAAAAAGTGCATGCATTTATTTATATAATTTACAAAGCATTTAAACTGTACACAAAGAATAGTGAAGACCAAAGGAGCAATAAGAAAAAACTCACAATGTATACAACTGTATTAATAACACAGATCTCAACAAAAAGCAGGGGGCGTGCTGGTATTGGCGTGCTGGTATTGGCGAGGGGTAAGCAGTATGCGCACACAGAACAGGAAGCGGAAATGCAATAAATATACTTTGCTCCACAATCGGCAAATTTGGGGTAAATCAGCTGCTCTTCTGCTATTGATATCGAACTCATAATATACTTCTCTGTTGCTTTGTTTTACAGCTGAACAATTAGAGTCATTGATTGGTGATCTTTTTGCCGGTGGAACAGAAACAACGGCTACAACTATTAGATGGGCTATTGTATATTTATTGAATAACATGGACATTCAAAGCAAAATGCGAAAAGAAATTGACGAAGTGGTTGGATCTGGACGTCATCCAACCATGTCCGACAAACCAAATCTCCCGTACTGCGAGGCGATTATTCTGGAAGCACTACGACTTGGAAATATAACCCCTTTTTCATTACCTCATAACGTGTCAGAGGATATTCATTACAAAGGATACACAATTCCGAAAAACTCCGTATTATTTCCGAGTCTAGATTCCGTGGCATTTGACGAAAATTTATTTCCGGACTGCCATACGTTCAAACCTGAGCGCTTCATAGATGCAAATGGTAAACTATGTGGACAGGAGAAAGTTCTTACATTTTCGTTGGGTGAGTGGTCAATTTTTTTTACGTGCTTACAAGTCGGAATAATGCTTCATTTAGACATTGTAGAAAAGCTTGGAAATATCACATAGGTTATCAGAACGATATCACATAGGTTATCAGAACGATATCACATATGTTATCAGAACGATACCACATAAATAGAACCCATAAATCGAAAGACAGACAATAAAATTTCCAAACGAAAAAGCTAGAAAATGGTCTACAAAAACTACACATAAAACATTAGACATTTATCAATTGAAATGTTACTGTTACTTTACTCTACACAGTTTGCGCATTGGTGCTGTAATGGTTAGACGCGATTGCCTCGAGTGTGGTAGGTCGTGGGTTCGAGCTTCATTCGGGTCAAACTAAAGATTGTGAAATTAATATGTGTTGCTTCTTCGCTAACAGGGATGGGGTTGATTACTTTCAAATGTAATCGATTACATCATGATTACATTGTGTATAAAATATAATCGATTACATTATGATTACTCATCATTTTAAATGTAATCTATTACATATGATTACTTTTATCAAAGTAATCATGATTACATATGATTACATTAGATACCTTCACTGTATAAAAAAAAAAAAATTACTTCTTTGGCATAGGTAATACACATTTGTGGCAGAAAAAGTTTATGTATGAATTTAAAGTTGTGATAAACATGGATTTTGAAAAAATAAATACAAAATTTTTTAATTTTATGCTAATTTAGACTTTACTGAACAATGACATTTTATTTCATCAATAATTTAAACCTGAGTTTGAATAATGTTATTTTGATTTAAATATCAAATTTTGATTAATTTTAATTAATAGACTTAGAGTCTATTTAAGTGTTTATACAAGTTAATTACAAACAATAGCATTTAATAATCTGTTTGTACTATAATCAGGTTTAATTGGAGAAAGCTGGTTTCTTTCAAGTAAAATTTAAAATTATTTTACTCACTCCTAGGCCTGTAGAAAGTTAACCTCGGGGATAATTTGTAATATCAAACCTGAGTACTGTTTTATAGAACTACCATAATTTATATAGAATAGAATTACAAGTAATTGAACTTAATTTTTATTTAGTAGTCCAAAGCTGTATTTAATCAGCTAAATGCATATCAAATGTTATGTGATTAGATAATGTGAAAAGGGGAAATATCCTTATAACAAATAAACAATTCCTACAAATAAATTTGTTACAATATAATTATTGCAATGTAATCAAAATGTAATCAAAAAGTAATCACGATTACACCACTTTTTCTCCCAGTAATCGATTACATATGATTATTTGTAATCATAAAATTTTATGATTACTGATTACATGTGATTACTCATAAAAATGTAATCGATTACAGATGATTACGATTACTGATTACGATTACCCCATCCCTGTTCGCTAAGCACGCATCAATAAGGAGAAATAGCAAAGAGTGGTTGGCTCTGAAGCAGGATAATGTCTCCGAGTGGGGCAACATATCTGTCCACAGGCCTTTGTTTCAGTGAGTTAATACTATAAAAATCAAACTCAGAGTGTTGGTCTTGCAAAACTGGACCTCATCATCATCTCATCTGAATGTGTTCTTGTTCTCGCCATGATATAGCTGAATAAATGCTGAGTTGGCGATAAACAACACCCACTCACTCTACATTATTACATGTAAGGAAATATATTATTTTTACCTAAGGTTATATAGAAATGTAGGGTCCGGGTGGCTTAATGAGCTAGGATTACCTAACAACTTATACAAACCTATCACCAATAAGGCGTGGGTTCGCGCCTGGCTTAGTAAATCACAAAAAAGGTCCATTCGACGCTACAGCCGGAAGTGGTAAAGTTTACCAGTCGCTTGCCCATGGTCGGTGGTTCTCTCCGGATACTCCTGCTTCTTCCCATCACTAAAACATGTCGCCATGATAGAGCTGAAATATTGCTGAAAGTGGCGTTAATCACAATAAATTAATCAATCAAATCTATATAGAAATGTATATTATTATTTTGATAAAAAAAAACAATGGTTGGATCAGTGCACAAATTATGAATATGCTATTAAGAACTGTGCATCAAACCATTGTAAAGGTAATATGCTACAAAACAGTAATAATATGTACAAATATCTCGTTTGCCTTTCAATATATGTCCTAGCTCGTGACTATAATCTTTCAACCGGGGGAGGGGGAGGGGGTTATGGTGTTCAGCGGCACTTTTAACAACATTTCAGTTATATCGTGGCGAGGTTAAACTTTTAACATGTTAATATAAAAATGACAGCAACAACAACAAAAAACAGCTTTGTACACATGTAATAAACATCTAATCATGATTCCGAGAATCATGGGTACTCCACAGATGCAATAAGTTCTGATAGGCTCAACTCATCATGAAAAGCGTGATCAACTGTTTATTACCGACGATGGCATCCGAGAAGGAAAACAACAATGCAAGATTATATGTATTACATGCTTACTTAACCTTATTTATGTAAAGTCGCCGTGATATAGCTGAAATATTGCGCTTAAAGTGGCGCTACACACCAAAATCATGTACATATAAATACTTTTCTAATATTTCCTCAAATATTTAGACCTCGTGGTGACTGATAAATTAAGAACAACAATTAAACAATTTTGCTAGATATATTGTTATGACCAGGTACTATGTACCGTGTATGAGTTCGTACCCTTTTATGTATTATGGGTTTATTTGACAGGACGACGAGTATGCCTTGGAGAATCATTAGCAAGGATGCAACTCTTTCTTTATATGACGTGCTTAGTGCAAAGATTCGAATTTCTACCACCGGAAGGAGAAGGTCCACCTTCAACCAAAGGCATTCTGGGACTAACATTTTCACCGGAAGCATTTAAATTTAGAGCAATTTCTATGAGTTAAAAACCAACAGTTAGCATATATAAATGTACAATTAATGTGTATATATTATAAACTCATTACTCTGTCTTGTCCATTACAATGTTACAGCTTTGTGAGGTTATTGGACATTTTTTTTAAAACTTGCTTGTGGTTTAATGATGTATTTTCATTTATTTTTAAAATGCTAAAATTAAAGCTGACAAAATCAGAGATGATTTCTATCAGTTGAGATGTACAAGTTATAAAGAACATGGTTAGTTGAGATTTCTCATTGTATATTTCCCATTTGTAGCTCATGCGACCTGTTGCCATGTTTTTGCGTCCGTCACCATCGTCACCAATGTTAATATCTTCTTTGATGCTGCATGATCGGGAAGTGTTCACGCCACTTTCAATAATATTTCAGTTACATTACGGCAGTCAGTTTTATTGGTGGAGGAAACCGGAGTACCCAGAGAAAACCACCGACCTACCATAAGTCACTGACAAATTTTATCACATATTGTGGAATCGAAAACACCTCGCCTGAGTGGAATTGGAACCCACAACGTTAGTGGTGATAGGCACCGATTGCAGCCCCCCTCCCGTGGCCAAATGGAATCAAACAATGCTGAAATGGTCGTTTAATAGTAGACCTCATCAGAATTAGTGATCTTGATGCGGATCCAATATTCAACATGGCTGACAGAACTAATAATGTAGTTATATACATGCAATAATTCGTTTTATTATTTTTATTTCTGTTTGTTACGATTGAATGTCGTTATTTGTGTGTATTAAAGAGATGTCAAACTGTCGCTCCAAGTAATTCCAATGGCTACCCATTTAAGTCGACTAGAATATTCCAATGAAAGGAGACGCCGTGGTCGTCGTGATCGTATGGTAGTTGGATTATAACTACCTATGTATTGAGTGCTTTTTACCACTTACGTTGTGAATTCGAATCCCGCTAGTGCGAGGTGTACTCGATACAACATTATGTAATGGCGTTTGTCTGTTACTTGCGACAGGTCGGTGGTGTTCTCCTGAGTTCTCCGGTTTCCTCCATCAATAAAACTGACCACCACAATATAACTGATATATCATTGAATGTGGCGTTTAACACCATAAACCAACAGGCCAACCATTAAATAATAAATTATCTATGGAATCATAAAGAAGTAACTTTCCATACTCCTGTGTATTTTAAGAATCAAACTGTGCCATTTGTATCCTATAATTATACCAGTATAAGTGCACCCACACTTTTCAAATACAAAACAATATATTACAAGACATTGACCTTGATGAAGATATACAAAACACTCATAAAATATGATGTCCATCATTCACCTTTTAACTATAACCCATCTGGTCATCCCATTACGGGCGATCTGATTATAATCAGCCACAATAATCTCAGAAAGATCGTCTCCTATGGACCTAAATTCAGGAAACCATAACCGATCAACATAAACTTCAGGATACAATAACAATGCCATTGTCAATGCAGTTCGTTGTAGAATACGAGTGAATGAGTGATTATTGTGTAACGCTAATACAGCTATTTTTCAATTATATCATGGCGAGAACAAGTTAATTTTTCAATTATATCATGGCGAGAACAAGTTAATTTTTCAATTATATCATGGCGAGAACAAGTTAATTTTCAATGAGATGAAGATGAAGTCCGCTTTATACTAGACAAACACACTGAGTTTGATTTTTATAGTGCTAAATGAGGGTAATAACAAAATTACCGAATACAGAGCAATCTTCCAAAGGGAAAGTCAAAACTCATAAATCAATAAACAGACAAAATCAGTCAACAACCGGGAAACTGGGAAACCGCAATGGCCCTGACTGGTACATGCATTTCTAAAGAAATGGTGGATTGAATCAGATTTTACGGCGCCATCCTCTCGCTTCCATTACGGTTCAAAGGTTCCGGTTGTCACTATAACAGCATTTATAACAATACTGGAGCAAAATAGGTAAACTAGAGTCAAACAGTATTAAATTCAGTTAGGAGGGTATCTAATATATCTCGTGAACCATAACCATCAATAACTATGAGTCCTTTGAAGTATTTTAATTACGACTGTAAATGTCAAAACCATTTTACGTCACACATTGACAGAAAATATTTTTGACATTGTAACCACGTATACCAAATCCTTATCTTTATACATTTTCACTATATGAAAATGTATCTTTTACCATTGTATCTGCAGAGACAGAATATATTCCGACAAGATCTTGATATCGGAATATAAACTTTTTAAGAGAATCTTTGTATAGCCCTGGTCCAGTAGCCTGTTTTTCAGACAAAGATGACGCTTCAAGAAATCAGAATAATTGCTATTGGCTCTTGCATAACGAATCAATTTGCGAGATGTAAACACCATATGCAGGAAAAGCTGGTATATTGCTGCACATATTAGGAAAATTTACGATTTTAAAATTGAAGTCGTCTCGTTTATCATAAATGTTAGTACTGAGTTGACCACTGTCGTCAAATTCGAGGTATAAGTCCAAAAATGATGCGGACGAAGCTGTATCTATGGTCTCTTTAATTTCCAGCTCACTGAAACAATAGTCCGAGGGAAGACATGCCGCTCCACTCAGACACATTATTCTGATTCCGAGCCATCCAGTCTGCCCTTTCTCCTTAATCTTGGTACTCACCGGAGAAGCAACAAATACCAATTTTATAGTCTTTAGTTTGACCAGACCGGAGCTCTAACCCACGATCTACCGCACGCTAATCACTGCGCCACCGATGCGCTTCTTTGCAGAATATGCCCAAAGAGAAAAGGTCGAATTGTATATTTTGTCAGAATGTGTAAAATAAATACTCTTTCGAAACTACAAAATGAAATAGTAGATGAATGATCTACTAAAATCAGCATTAAAGGATAAAAAAGCAAATATGTGTCTGCTCTTCAATACAAATATGTTATTGTACCGACAGACATAGCTTCGAATTACATGTTTTGTTCATGAAAATATTACTTCGGGTGTGTAATCAAAGAATAAAAATTCCAGGGTGAACTCAGATGCTCCAAAAGGATAAGTAGTTCCTGCTTTACAAATGACACACGTTGTGTTGCTCTTGTAAAATATCTGCTAATAAGTCCTGGATGAGAAAGGGTGTGATTTATCGTTTGTCAGCTTGATTTGTAATGTATATAGCTGTAATGCTGCTCTCTTGATGTTAAACTACAATCAATCAATCAATCAATCAATCAATCAATCAATCAATCAATCAATCAATCAATCAATCAATCAATCAATCAATCGATCAAATCAGTCAACCAGTCAATTAATCAATAATTTGTGGTGCTTATTTTTATATTAATTTGTTGTACATACAGATGATGTGATCGTGCATTTTATGATTTAATAGAAAAGACAGTTTCAGCAATTGTGATTAACAATTCTACCATTATCAACAACACGAACAACTACTGGTATCTCTCACCTGAAATAATATAACACGCATACATCCCTCGACATATGTCGATGTAAATCAAATGATCGGTATTAGATGGGAACAAATGTACATTAGAAAAAATCGAAAGGGCAGTCATGAATGGACAACCCAGAGTCACTGTCAACATTTGGTAAACAAGCCACATGATGAATACAAACAAAACAACAAGACAAGACAGAAAGCTAAAAAGATCAGCAACACGCGTACGGACCCCACCAAATATAACAGTGTTAAAATTGTTAATGGTTATCACCATCCTCCCCCGATTTATAATTGGTTTGTTTGTTTCAACAATATTTCAGTTATGTCGTGGCTGTCAGTTTTATTGGTGGAGAAAGTCGGAGTACCAGGGGAAAACTACCGACCTGTCGCATGTCACCGACAAACTTTATCATATAATGTTGTACACCTCGCACTGATCGAGAATCGAACTAACAACATCAGTGATGATTGCATAGCTAGTTGTAAATCCAACTATCATACGATCATGACCACGAAGGCCCCTGGTTTATAATTGGATATTTAACGGTAATACATATTTAAACAAACAATGATGCCTTGATGTGGGGTTTGTTCGTAAAAGTGAAGGATACAGTTCAACTGCAGATCAGATCTTACTCTCCTGTTATTTAAATACAATTATGGTATACGACATCTAAACGATAAAGATTCCCAGGAGCCTGTTTAACGAAGATGTCTTAGGACTAAGACATATCTTAGGATGGTCTTAGGACATGTCTTTGTCTTAAATCTGTTTATCGACCGCCTCTTAAGATAAGATATGTCCTAAATTTTATCCTAACTTTAGGACAATGAATTAGGTGACTTAGGACCATCTTAAGGTAACAACTACATTTCAATAAATATAAAAAATATAATAATAAATAAATACACACAGAAAAATAAATTATTACTAATTCACATAATAAAAAACACCATCGATAAGTTCGGGCTACGTTTTCGGCTCATTTTGGACGTATGCGTAACATTCAAAATACGACTCTATTTATATAAGGTGAAAGTCTATCATATAAATGAACAGGATTTGCACGACTTTACTCACTGTTTTCATCTGTATAGGGTTAACTAATGGTAAATAACTCGTTTGACAGCTTAATAATGTCAATATAGACTGAACATTTCGATATGCATATTGTACAGAAGAGACATTTTAACTCTAAAACTTGTGATTAACTCCAAATCGTCTTTTAATTTAAATTTCTTTCTGATTTTAAATTTATTGAAAGCTCATAATTAATATAAAATTTTCTTTTTATTTATTGGGCTAATTATCTCAACTCCATATGGATATTTTAATAAATGAATATCTTAGGATGGTCTTAAGACCATCTTTGCTAGGATGGTCTTAAGACAGCTTCGTTGTGCTGTCTCAAACATGTCCTAAGAAGGTCCTACAATGGTCCTAATTATGGTCCTAAAACATGTCTTAGGATAGTTTCGTTAAACAGGCCCCTATAGTGTTACTCGGCAACAGTAGATCTAGAGTGTACTGCTCAGTTACAGGCTAGCGACCGTATTAAACTATCTGTAGTGTAAGATAAATACTCGTTGATGAAGACTTTACTGTGACTGTGAAATGTAAAACAGGAATAACAACATTTTGTTGAACAAACTCTCAAGTTCATTCACATTCACATCTTTTATTACAAAAAAAAAAACGTTCACAGATTCGCTTCTCCTAAAAAAGACCAAAATAATATCATAATAATGAATGACAACATACAAGTATATGTGGGTGAGTGATTTTTAGTTTAACGCTAATCTCGGAAAGTTAATTTTGAATGAGAACATGATGATATCCGCTTTGTACTAGATCAACACGCTAGCTCACTGAAACAACAGTCCAAGGATAGACATGTCGCCTCACTCGGACACATTATTCTGATTCCGAGCCAACCAGTCTTTGCTCTTTCTCCTTAATGCGGTGTGCTTAGCTGGGAAGCAACAAATACCAATTTCAGTCTTTGGTTCGACCCGATGGGGGCTTGTACCGCGATCTACCACACTCGAGGCCAGTATGCTAACGATTACACAACCGATGCGGCTACAAGTTTATATATTGGTATATTATTAAGAACATATGATAAGTTCTCACTAATATTATAAGACCTCCTTATCTATAGGTAAGTAAGAACATTGTACAAATTATAGAATTATATTTACTTCAAATTTAAATTTAATAATTTAATTTAATTTTCAGATCACGTTACTAGACTAAGTGTGAACAGAAGCGATATATAGTTGTTTGACATACTGGTTTGTAAAGGATATATGTGTTTATTTGTTTACTTATTTGTTTTTGTTTTTTGTTGTTGTGATAATGGTACAATACGGGAAGATTGAGTGGGTAATTTTTAGTGATTATTGAAGCTACAAATGCCATTACAATCATCAGGGTTAAGAACGATTTCTCAAATAAAAAAATGGTGCAGTGTTCGCATTATTTTTTGACTTGACGATCCGCTCTAGACTTTGATCAGTGTTTTTCGTTTGTGGTTTCAAAATTACAGAGTTACCCAATGCTCGTCCATTAATATGGATATAGACTATGACGTAATCGATAATACACAAGTTATTTACTCCCTTATTATTTTTTAGATTTATTTATTTATTTAGTTTGCCTATTTTGTTACATATTTTAATGTTTTATGATTATTTTACTAAAATTTATTAAAATTAGCGATTGTTTTATTTTTCATCAAATATGATATTTCAGCTGAGTGTTACATTCAATCTACAAGGAGTTTACAATCACAGTTGACAAACTGTTCTGGTTCTACAAAATACTGTGTGACATATCTACATAACTATGGAAACGGATACAGAGAAATATCAAAAGGGTAAAGTATTACATAGAGTGTAACAATATTTTTGTTCATTGCAAATTTCTGGAAATGAATTTTCGAAATGTTTATTGTTTCAAATTATTGATATAATGCTGGTACATTTATACTTGGATTGCAACATTGGATAAAAACAATCTTGTAACATGAATGCATTCGTTTCCTGGGCTGTATTTTTATTACTCTCAGATAGCCGTGCAATAATCAACGACCTAGATACGACATTGCTTTGCATCATGTTACAAATCATTTATCCCACGAGTTTTCGAGATAAACGGTTAGACAATCTCAGAATTCGAAGAAGAACAGATAACACATTGGCCAAAGCAAAAAGGTCAAAGGGACAAACAACATCTACAAAACACTACTAAAGATCTAGCAACACGAACACCTATGGAAATCGGGGTGTTCCGGAAGGGTAGGCAGTTCCTGCTTCATTAGTGGCAGAAACGACAGTTGGAATTGGACAAATGTTACATAATATACTATATACTAAGTAACTGCAGTTCATATACAATAACTTGCTACTTATGAATCCTTGGTAATATGTGGACAACACACAATTCAATTAAGGTATATGCATTGGCCAGTGTCTACTCGTTTACTTTGCATATTGATTCTACCAAGCATCTAATATTGTGGACAACATTTCAATACGGTTTTTAGACTGGTAAAGGTACACAGGGCGATGCTCATAGAGCTGCTCAGCGCGTCCCAAGATGATGGATACGGATACCCTGTCATACTGATTCTACCAAGCATCTAATATTGTGGATAACATTTCAATCCGGTTTTTAGACCGGTGAAGGTACCCAGGGCGATGCTCATAGAGCTGCTCAGCGCGTCCCAAGGTGATGGATATCGATACCCTCTCATACTGATTCTACCAAACATCTAATATTGTGGATAACATTTCAATACGGTTTTTAGACTGGTGAATGTACCCAGGGCGATGCTCATATAGCTGCTCAGCGCGTCCCAAGGTGATGAATATCGATACCCCCTCGATGGAGGGGGAATGACATGCTATAATATGGAAAGTCTGATCATAATGGGTAACGTGTTTGGAGATTGCAATGCTGATTGCACGTTAAATACATTTATCGTAGATTTCAAAAATAAGTAGGCGTATTGTATCCCCTACAAAAGACTAAGATTTCCGTCCCTACCACACTATCCATGCTTTTTGATCGATAGCTAAAAGCCATTGTCCCGATAGGTTCATCCCCCACATATTGTATATGCTAGTTATAATTGAACTTGTACTCGTCCTGAGTATAGTTAATATACTACTCGTTTAACGTTAAGCAATACTAGATCAATCAAAATCAAAATTGTCTATTGTACTAAATGATGAACAAATATATTTGTCAGATGTGCTGGTGAAATGGAATGTCAGACGGCTTTAGCCAACAACCTAAAAGGACCATGTGCAGTATTTGACGAGAATCACCTATATACCTCCGATTTCAAGTGTTCTTTCTGTTGTACTAAAGATAAATGTAATGGGCGTGTCGTTCCGCCGCACGAGACTATGTATTCTGGTCATGTGACAAGTACATCATCAACGCCATTGGCCAGTCAAAGTAAGTGCAATCTATTTGAAACTTAACAATAACAAAACAGTGAGCAACAATGTTTACATGTATATGAAGTAAAAAATTAAATAAAAAAACAAGACATAACACCTTTCGGAACAGTTTAAAAATCTAATTAACAAATCGTAGAAACAAATAAACGTTAGAGAACAATGAACAATCCAGAGAAACCAGCAGCATAGGGTGCACAATACGAAAACAACACAACATAAAATGTGCTTGAACAGCACTACACGAAGGCAACCACAAACAACGTTAACAAGACATGAGCCCTCCTACAAAAAACTGGAGGTAAAAACGAACCAAAGTTTTCGTTTCCATGCGGAAATCGTAACGGACATCACAACACGGAACAGCACCACACAAAAAAACACAACTAAAAACTAACATTGATACCATACCCCTAAACCCATGTATACATGTACCCTCATTGTCCTAGTTGATACAGGTATCTTAAAAAATATGAAGGGGTTAGCAAATTTTATTGGTCCAATAGTATTTAGTGATGGGTCTCTTACAGTAATTTTGTCTTGTTGCTCTCTTTGGCGAGAAATTTTTTTTTATACTAAGTGTTATTTGTTAATTTTGTATTCATATTCATTCATGGCTTAAACGTGTAAACTGGTATTTTATGTTGTCCCAGAATTTAAAAGGTAAGGTCGCAATGTATATACATGTATATTCTGATCATATCTATCGATTTTACAGCTGAATGTTTGGCTAAAGCCTCACCGTCATCACCGGAAGTCAAGCAAAATTGTTCTGGTTCTACATCGTATTGTATTACTCAACTGAAGAACTACAACAATGGTTATAGAGAAGTAACGAAAGGGTAGGTAACCCATTAACAATTATATACTGAGGCTGTAATAATCACAAAAACCGGAAGTTAACAGAATATTTGTCTGGTTTTAATTCGCATTCTATTATTCATCTGATTACTGCAATAATTGCAATATGCAAATTACAGGTTATGGGTTATGATGTTTAACACCACTTTCAAATATAGTTCAGCTATATCGTTGAGCTAATTGTTTTTTGGTGGAGAATACTGGAGTACACGGAAAAAGTCACTAACGAACGTTATCACATAGTGTTGTATTTAGTACACCTCGCTTGAGCGGGATGCGAATTCTCAACAATAGTGGTGATAGGCATTAATTGTATAGGTAAATTCAACTACAATGTGAACACGACCACGACGGTCCCCAGCTTATTACGAGAGTTGGCAACGCATCAATAAATAATATCACAATGTGATAATTTTGTTAGTGGAAAACATTTTGCCTTCATGGTTGATATACCTTTATGACTGAAAACTCACAATGAAATGGAAATATAACTTACGAATTCTGGTGTTAAGTAGGCAAAGAAGAAAACCGGCAACATCGATACACCAAACACAAATATACAGAACCACTCATTATCCTGGCTTGGTAAATAAAATGTGGCGCGATTAAGCTATTTTATTTTGAATGGTTATGCAAGAAGAGATTTAAGATATCAAAGGAGTAATCAGAATTCTAAAATCGAAGGACAGACAACACAATGTCCAAAAGAAAAAAGGACAAAAGAACAACCAACGATCTACAAAACATACACATAAAACTAAAGATCGATTAACACGAACCCCACTAAAAACTGGCGGTGCACTCAGATGCTCCGGAAAGGTAAGCAGTTCCTGCTCCAAGTTGTTTTCATTTCCGAGTAAAATTCCAACGCTCACCTTATAATTGCAATAATCATCATGACAAACGTACAAAATAAGCCCGTTAGAATTTAGGTCATAGTTTCGGACAGATACAGCATAATCTTGGATTGAAAATGGGTCGTCGTGATCGTATACCATTTACATTTGCAACTACCTCTGTAATCAGTGCATATCATCACAAATGTTGTGAGTTCAAATACCATTCATGACGAGATGTACTTGATACAACATTATGTGATACATGTATCGTTTGTCAGTGACTTGCGGTATGTCCGTGGTTTTCTCCTTGTACACCTGTTTTATCCACCAGTGAAACTGACCGCCATGATAAATCTGAAATATTGTTGAAAATGGGTTAAACACCATCAGCCTAACCCTTGAAAAAACTGATCAATGCAAACATGGATTACAATTCATTTCTGATTATAGTAAGCCACTTATCATATTGAAGGAAAACCACCGATATGTCGCAAGTCATAACATAATGGTGTATTTGGTACACCTCGCCTGAGCGGGATTCGACCTCGCAACGCTAATAATGATAGATACTGATCGCATAGGTAGTTGTCAATGCAACTACCTTGCCATCAAGACCACGGCGTCCCCTCACCTCCTTGGTATCTTTTGCACATCCATACAACTGCTAGTAATATGTTCATTGATTTTTCAGGTGTGCAAGTAAATCAGTGTGTGATGCAGCCCATATGGATATTAAGAAAAATCACGACCAATGTAGCTATTTTGACGAGAATTTCCTACACAAGGCTGACTTCCAATGTTCATATTGCTGTGCAAAAGATTTATGTAATACTAGAATACTTCCATCTCACGAAACTTTGTATCAACCATAATATGGTTATGCATAAAGACTTCCGGTTATAATAAAAACGTCATGTGTTTCCGACGCCAAAATGCATTGATTTACACTTGAAAACAGAAAAAGAAATTACCACACTTTCAGAATAACTATAAATCGAAGAAATAGCTCTGCAAAATCTATACCACTAATTCATATATATATGCTATACATGCCCGCTCACTTCCCTGGCGTGGTACACACATTTATGTCCTTAAACCTCCCAAAAGAAAAAAAAGATATTTTTTTGGTGGTTATGATTCTGCCATTACTATATATGTGTTTATTCTTGGTAATTAAGATGAATTGCATGTATACATGATGGGTAGATTGCTCTATGTCTTATGTAAATTGTTTTCTAATTGTTCCATCTTGTTGGAGAGGATTTGTATAGGCATAGCCTGTTGTCCAATCCTATTGATTTATCAATAAAATATTTGAAATGAAATGAAACCTCCCATCATAGTGAATTAATGCGGTCATTCAAGTGTTAACCACATGTCAGTAAAATGCTGATCCTCCCTTTAACTTTGTTGTAAAGGACGAACAATCATAAGTAGTTGTGATTCAGAGAAAAAAAATATACTAGTATATCGTGAATTATAATAATTATCAATTATCGATAGTTTAATTTTATAGCATTGGTCATTGCTAAAATGACATATCAATCCCAAAGTCAACAGCTTGGAAAGTCAATGAATGTAGAAGTCTGTGGGAGTAATCAAACCAAAGGGATTTTATTTTTGTTATGGATAAACATGAGCTTTAATTAAATATAAATATATTTACGAACACAAGCTCATTAGCATATTCATTCAGTATACGTACTGTGATGACGGAAAAACAACTTGTTTTCTTTTATAGTTGCTAATCACTCTGCACCGAGGTCGTCCATCCTTGGAAACAGCAGATCGTATTCCCACTTTTTGCATCGTTACTTTTACAAACATATAATGAAAGTGTTTAGTGGAGTTCGTGTTTATCTTGTACTGTTTAGTTTTCTGTGTAGTGTTTTTGTCTGTCTGTTCTTTTTTCTTTTTGTCCATTGTATTTTCCGGACATTTTTGAGTGACAGATCCTGATTACCCCTTTGGTATCTTCAACCTTTTATATTCATTTACTTTCATTCTAAATCTCCAAATGCTGAGGGAATGTTGTGAAATAATATTTCGTATTATTATTTCCTCAACAAGTTTTTATTCTTGTAAATATTATAAATGTATACTTCCTTTCTTGTCCTAAGATGGGAGCGTAATTATTCATAAGAAGTGATAAGAGATGTGGATTCAAACATGACGTGCATCCTCCTCGAACACTCGTCTGTTGATACATTTATTGATGACCATTTCATTCGTCTAATTAGTAATTATCATGAGTTTATTGGGGGCGTCGTCCACCACTGGACGCTGCATTACTCTCCTTTCCTACACACTGTGTGTTCCCTCTTACTTACAATTCTGAATGCGCGACTGGATAAGATAACGTTTATAATTTGACAGATCGATAGCTTTATAATATAAATTTATAAACAGGTATTATCAAATACGTGCGAATATCTATAGGTACTCGCGCGTCTTAAAGTAGATTGAAAAATATAAAACACACACAGACATACAAATGAAAGAAATCTGTTGTTCTTGGTCACTAAATAACAAAACAAAACCGGTACAATCTGTTTCTTGAATTTTTTTTATGGTTTTAGCGTCGTCATAGGAACACAGTAGTGCGGATGTTGTCTGATTTTGTGTTCGTTACAATTACGAGAGGAACAGCATTCAAAGTGTTCTATCTGATCTTGTGATCCTGCCATAATTATCTTCCCTTTGTGATGGACCCCTTTGGTATAAGTATGACAATCCTACAAATAGAAAATTGTTCCTTTTCACAACACATTCAATGAAAATTGTGGTTGTCGAGAAGACACGTAATTACATAAAATTATATCTATTTCTTTCAGTATTTCCACTATTGCCACTTAATATAATATCATACTAGAACATTGTTGAAACACGATATTACGAGTAACTGCATTAGTGACATAGTGGGTGTCTCATAAGAAACATGAACTGCTTTCATTAGTGACATAGTGGGTGTCTCATAAGAAACATGAACTGCTTTCATTAGTGACATAGTAGGTGTCTCATAAGAAACATGAACTGCTTTCATTAGTGACATAGTAGGTGTCTCATAAGAAACATGAACTGCTTTCATTAGTGACATAGTGGGTGTCTCATAAGAAACATGAACTGCTTTCATTAGTGACATAGTAGGTGTCTCATAAGAAACATGAACTGCTTTCATTAGTGACATAGTGGGTGTCTCATAAGAAACATGAACTGCTTTCATTAGTGACATAGTGGGTGTCTCATAAGAAACATGAACTGCTTTCATTAGTGACATAGTAGGTGTCTCATAAGAAACATGAACTGCTTTCATTAGTGACATAGTAGGTGTCTCATAAGAAACATGAACTGCTTTCATTAGTGACATAGTGGGTGTCTCATAAGAAACATGAACTGCTTTCATTAGTGACATAGTGGGTGTCTCATAAGAAACATGAACTGATTTCATTAGTGACATAGTGGGTGTCTCATAAGAAACATGAACTGCTTTCCATTCACAAGCATCTGGGTTTACCACCGTTTTTTGCTGGGACATTCTAGCTCATCTTTTCGGTTTTCTCTGTTTTTGTATGTTTTCGTTCGGTCTCTGAATTGTTACCATGTTCTTTTTTCAACCAATATAAATTTAACTTTTACTCTAATCATTGAATTAATAAATTAGAGTAAGCTAATATAGCATAACATCCCAAGTGGGAGTGCCCCTCCAATTACAGGAGGAAGACACGAGAACAGAACAATCATTACATTGACATTGACAACACATGTTCCCTTCCCCAAAACTATAATATCCCCTCGGCCTGCTGATGACGATCTCGTATGAAAACATGATATTAAATAAAAGTATGATTCTTCATTTGTACAACCATGCAAAATAGAAAGCTTTGAAATCACTTGAAATGAACTCTTCGATCCAGTGGTCGAAATATACTTGCCCACGGACAACTAAGGTTTGGAAATCCACTTTCCCCTCACCAATATTCACTTACCACGGTTGACGGGAAATGGGAATCATAGAACACTGAAATGGATGTCAGATGTTCTAAACACCAACAAAATAAGTAGAGAGAATATTTCTTATTTTCAGCGAAGTTTGCATGAAATTAGACCATTTTGTCAACCTTAAAGTGAAATAACTCATTTAAAACGTAAGGCGGAAATGTGCACACTGGTCTGTTGCGAATACATCTTAATTTTCAAAATTTATGTGAAATTAAATTCAAAGAAAAATCCATCATCAGGATGGTAATAGGGGCGTCATGGCCGTGATTGTATAGTAGTTGAATTTACAACTATATTTGCAATCAGTGCATATCACCACTTATGTTGTGAGTTCGAATTCGACCAGGGCGGGTGTACAATATTATATGATAAAAAGTTGGTCAGTGACTTGCGACAGGTCGGTGGTTTTCTCCGGGTACTCTGGTTTCCTCCACCAATGAAACTGACCAGCACGTTATATCTGAAATATTGTTGAAAGTGGCTTTAAACATCATCAAACAAACAAACAAACAGAATGGTTACTTACACTTTTTGACATGCATCCCATTTTATAGAAACATAAATTATCATTGTCAGCTCCACCATCAATTCTCGATAGATAACATCTCTATAAATATAGAAAATAATAATAATAATAATAATAATAATAATAATAATAATAAATGATGATGATGATGATGATGATGATGATGATGATGATGATGATAATAACAATAATAACAGGTTCCTATTGAACATAAATTTCTATAAACCAAAGACCTAAGCCAAACATATTGAGCACGGTGACACACACTTCAACATCTTTGACAGGCATGGCTACTAGAAACTTTCATTCTTATTAAACATAATGTTCTTCATCAGCTGTCCTGAATATAACTGAAAAAAATTGCCCGTTGGACGCTAAACATCAATCAATCAATCAATCAATCAATCAATCAATCAATCAATCAATCAATCAATCAATCAATCAATCAATCAATCAATCAATCAATCAATCAATCAATCAATCAATCAATCAATCAATCAATCTTCATCAGTCTAAATATGTCGTTAGACATGCCGACCAACATCGGACACATTATCATAATTCCGAGTCAACCAGTCTTTGCTTTTTTTTTTGTTGACTGATTTTGTCTGTTTATTGATTTATGAGTTTTGACTTTCCCTTTGGAAGATTGCTCTGTGTTCGGTAATTTTGTTATTACCCTTATTCCTTACTACTGCGTGCATAGCGGATAAGCAACACACACCAATTTTATAGTCTTTGAGTTGACTTGATCGGGGCTCGAACACTCGAGGACAGCATGCTAACCATTAAACCACCGATGCGGGAATGTTATAATGATTTGAATTATATGAAATGAAGTGTACCAAAATGAGAGAAATACAATCTACACCTTAGGAATAGTATATTTCAATAATAATCAGTGTATTCTGTCATTCAAATAATAACGAAATTACCGAAACATAGAAGTCATGTGTTATTTGGTTTTGCAAATGCAAGACAACCCACCCGCAGTTAAATCATCTAATGTTACAAATGTAGTTACAAGCTACCACAAACCTATATCACAGATGGTCATTAGCACTATCCAGTCAATAACGGATGAACAGTTAGAGTATACCCAACACAAAGTGTATTCGACTTGCACCCGATATGAGAAAAGATATTACCTACGTTCGATTGTTTCAAAGACGACATCACGATTCTGCCATTAGCAAAATCTGTCGTCATGATATTGCTAAAAAAAAAACTAAAAGTAGCTTAAAGCAAACAGTCAATCATTGGATCACTTAATATCTATGGAGGGTCAGCCGTGGTCATAATCGTATGGTGGTTGGACTCACAACTACCTATGCAATCAGCTACAATCACCAGTAATGTTGTGAGCTCGAATCCCGCTGATGGTGAGGTGGTTACGATACAACAATATGTGATAAAGTCAGTGACTTGCGACATGTCGGGGGTTATCTCCGGTTTCCTCCACCAATAAAATTGACCGCCACGATATAACTGAAATAGTGTTGAACATGGCGAAAACCACTATAAACCTACTAAACAAACCAAAAATTAAGTAAACTTACATCTTCTCCTGTATTACATACTTCCGTATAATTACATTCCTTTTCGTGGTTGATATACTCACAATGGTAGCAGGAGAACGGAAGAGCATCTACAAAATAGTAAGTGTTGCGCAAGACCGGAAATCGGTTGAATTGCAAAAAAAATGACATGCTGGCCGTCCTCGTATGGTAGTTGGAGTTTACAACTACCATTACAATCAATGTCTATCACCACTAAAGTTGTGAGTTCGAATCCCGTTAATGGCGAAGTGTACTTGATACAACAGTATGTGATAAAGTTTGTCAGTGACTTGCGAGATGTCGGTGGTTTTCTCCGAGTACTACGATTTACTCCACCAATAAAACTGACCGCCATGATATAACTGACCGCCATGATATAACTGACCGCCATGATATAACTGACCGCCATGATATAACTGAAATATCGTTGAAAGTGGCGTTAGGTACCATAAACCTAAACCTACATTGACAATTAATCTTTAGAAATGTTAAATGGACATTGTCATATCTTATCATTGACTAAATACATATACATTGATCAGAGGAAAAATGCAATTTCGAATCAGCTGCTGTCACTTCCATTATTTTTTATCCAATCTTTTGTATCTGATTGATATTTGATTTAACCCTATTTCTACAAAGGTTTATATTGTTTATGATATACTAACTTATGTTAAATAGTTATTACAATGTTTATAAATGACTACCACTTGGTCTGATCAATGTATGTTGTATTTACCTCTGGTGAAGTCTTTTTTATTTAGTAATAGAAAGTCGGCATACTGTACGCTTCAGATGAAAAGGGGACAAGGGAGGGGGTAATATTTCATTTGTTGCAACAAAGCATTTATGTAAACAGTTGCGACAAATACAAACATATTATAGCCATATTGTTCCTACGATTCCTTTCTCCGATATATATGTTTCCTTTTGTAGTACCTTTTTTAGTTCATGTCATGTACATTTATTTGTATTTGTTCGTTTGATATGAACAGTTCGAACATCTTACCAAATTGTTCGTTTTTTGTTCTTTTGCTTCTTTTTGTGCTGTTTTTGTTTTACTTTGTTTATTTTTTTTTTGGTACCCGAATCGCTCTTTTTTATGGAAACTCGTCTTACTGTATGTTGAGGTTGATGTCAGACTTGTACGGTGACACAGTTTTAAAAGCATACTAGCATATTATATACATGATAAAAAAAGAGTAATAATCTAACTAACTATAAAATATAGCGGTTTTCAATTATCCGATTAAGAACACAGAAATAGATTCATTCTTGTCCCGTGTTCATTATGCATAGGAAACAATGGATACCAGATAATGATTCTAACCGCAATATTCCAAAAAATTACCCCAATATACACAATGATAGTATGCAGGATATGACGTAATCGATAATACACATGTTCAGAATTAAATATCAAGGAATGAAATAAAACAATTTTAGAACAATGGTTAGAAATAATAACGTAAGAAATATTCATACAGGAAATGACGTAATCGATAATACATTACATGTAAAATCAAAATTGTAAAGAAAAAAGCGATTGGTTGATTATTATTGAACGTCCTGTGAGCAATATGTCAGCTTTATTCATCAGAAGAACAAGTTTACACACTATAGCACAATCTCAACGTAGCTGAACAGAAATGATAGGTCTCTGGATCGATATATTTGGATGCTGTTCGTGTGGTTTAACAGTAGCACGACGGATATTACTGATAGAGCAGGAACTGAGAACCCATCCGGAGTACATTACTTCAGTTTTTACTGGGGTTCGTGTTACTCAATCTTTAATTTTCTATGCATTGTTTTGTAAATCTGTATTTGTGCTTTTATCTTTTTTTTCTTTTTGCCATTGTATTATCTATTCTTCTTTATTTTCGGCTTCTGATTACCCTTTGGTATCTTCCAATTTTTCCTTTGAAGGACCTATGGACAGATATTGTTGAGAAAGATCAGTGTGAAGATGATGTTTTGACCTTTACTTATGTGACATAGGTCAAATAGTCCTTGCATTTAATAACATTAACTTGTTAATGATCAATACAGTTATTATACACCATTTCCCATAGACCTACTTCATCGTTCATCTAAGAACGGAATCATACCATCGGGAAAAAGTAGTTGATACTTGTATTGTATTAGTCATTGACTAATGAAACTTAACATAGCAAAAATATATTACATAGACATACTAGTTGTAGGCGCAGGCGTAGTGACTACCGTCGAAGGTACATCCGTAGTTGGACCATGGGTTGATGGTGCCGTCGATGGTGTATTCGTGACTATCTTCGTCGAAGGTATCGGAGTATTTGTTTTATGTGTGTGGTGGTGATTGTGTGCGTGTGTGTTATGATGATTGTGTACCTTTGTTGTGTGTTGATGATGATGTACACGTGTTGTTTGTTGTACTGGTGTGGTGTGTTTATGGGTAGGCGCCTTTGTCGTGTGCTTATTGGTTGGAGTTTGTGTTGTAGTTGGGCTTGGTGATTGCGTAGTGTGAACTGGAATTGTTGTCATATGTTTTGTTGTATGTATTGCTGTCGTTGACGGTTGTGTTGTTAGTTTTATGGTTGTTTTATGTTGTTTTGTGGATGTTGCTGTTGTTGGCGGTTGTGTTGTTAGTTTTGGAGTTGTTTTATGTTGTGTTGTAGGTGTTGCTGTTGTTGACGGTTGTGTTGTTGGTTGTGGAGTTGTTTTATGTTGTGTTGTAGGTGTTGTTGTTGTTGACGGTTGTGTTGTTGGTTGTGGAGTTGTTTTATGTTGTGTTGTAGGTGTAGTGATTCTGGTGGTAGTAGGCATCATTGTCGTGGAAGCTATCGGTGTACTGGGTTTAAGAGACGATGTAAGTAGTCCTGTAACAAATCAAATATATTAACTATTATATATTTTTCTACAGCTATTGCTTAATTACAAATGACCACCCACGAGTTTGTTACACTTGTCGTCATGACCACCCACGGGTTTGTTACACTTGTCGTCAACACTTCATGGTCCTTTCCTCATTCATGTCTTACCCCCTGGTTTTTAGCTAAATTAACACGACGGGTGCCACTAGTGGAGCAGGGACTGCTTACCCTACCAGAGCACCGGAGTTCACCCCCGGATGTTTAGTGGGGTTCGTGTTACTCGATCTTTAGTTGTATGTGTATGTTTTGTAGATCGTTGTTTGTTCTTTTGTACTGTTTCTTTTGGCCATTGTGTTGTCTATTCTTCGATTTACGACTTATGATTACACGTTTGATATCTTCAAACCTTTTATGCTCAAGTTATCATATAAAATAGAACAATAGTTTTGTTAAATCTGAGCACATTTGTAGGAGTTTCCTTGATTTGCAGACGTGGCACACCCAACTCATCTTTAATGGGCTTTACGTAGCTACAGATTAGAGTTATCATGTTCAATCATGTCAGTTATGCCATGAAATCCAAACATATTAAGGGCTGTCATGGTCGTGATTGTATGGTAGTTGATATATATCTACCTTGTTACGTTGTGAGGTCGAATACCGCTCAGATGAGGTGCTCTCGATACAACACTATGTGATAAAGTTTGTCAGTGACTTGCAGCAGGTCGGTGGTTTTCTCCGGTTAAAACACCATAACCCTAACCCTAACCCAAACTGAAAACACATTGACTAATGTAACCAACGCCGTTGGTGTGTTTCTGAAAACCTTAAGACTTTTCATTGATACTGATGGTCGCACACACGTCCATTGGCAACGTACCGTTTACTAACATTAATAAAGTTCCAGTAGATGCCGGTAACAATACACACAAGAGCTCTGACAACTGGGTTGTTCATACGCGAGTGACAATCAACCCGATATAATTGTCCCAGTACTAGTATTGATCAACAGCCTTGCCAACTGGGAAGGTGGTACCCTTTGCAAGTGCCGATTCACAAGCAATAAGAAAGACCTAGAAAGTACATATAACAATACACAACAATCCCTTTTTACTAGAACATTGGTCTTGCGCAATGAAAGCGAAACAGGATGTTACAGCTTTATGATATCATTGTTAGGCCCCCAAACACTTTTATATTATTTGGTTTTCCAATCTTTTGATTTCAGGGTTATTCCAGAAACACGGCATGTGCACTAACTTTGATATCTATGTTTTTATTACTTACACAGAGGAATTATATTCATTATAGTAAATACCTTTAATACAATCTTTCCTGTTACAGAAATTAGTGTTACAGCAATAATAACAGAGATCTATGGCATCGAATCCTCCAAATTGTCTCTTAGGATGACCAGCAACAACACCATTCTTCAGCATAATGTCACAAATCTGGTAGGCGAAATCAATTAAAAAAAAACGTTTTTGAATCATTAATTTATTGATTGTTTGTTTGTTTGTTTGATTGATTGATTGCTTTGTAATTAACGCCAACTTTAATTGTCTTTTCAGCTATATTGTGACGTGAATAAATTGCCAGATTGCCACACCTAGAAAATTTGAAATCGTCTCTTTTATCATAGAGTCTGGTAGGAAGTTGACAATTTGCATCAGATTTAAGGTACATGTCAAGACATGAGACAGAGGTATCATTTTATATAGTTTTATTTCAAGCTTCATCTTCTGTCTTTTTTTTCTTTGAATCTTTTTTTTTTTCAAAGTAAACTCTGCCTCACAAGAGAAAAGGCAAAAATCGGCAAGGAAAGTTGTACAGTTTGGTCCCTTGGTGATGTCAATGATTTGTTGAATAATGACCCTCAATATCGACAAATACGTATTTGATAAGGAAATTCAATATACTGACGAGTTCATTTACTATGTAGAGCCGTTTGCGCTTCCTTCGGTGACAAAATATGTTTATTGGTGAACCCGTATGCTATTTTCTTTCTTAGTATAAACATATTTTATTAATCAATACATATGAATATAGTACAACAATTTAAATACAACAATAGTAATGAATATGAATTAATTAAGGGGATCCGAAAACAAGTTATTAAACTTATATAAATCCGTATCCCAAGTTTAATTAAATCTACTTTTAATAATCTCAGAAGTTAGATTACGTTGTAAGGATCAGTAAAAAAGATAATTGTATTTTACACTATAGGGGATGAATTGTGCAGGAAAGTGAAAGGGGTTGGTGAATTGTGAATTACGGGGTAAATCGTTTACTACTTAAAATGAACTTTTGTACTGACAAGAAGATTTCTGTGTTCTGGCTAACAGTTAACTCATTAGATCCTACCAATAGCAGTTCAGTGGACAAAGGAATAGGAAGGTTAAGGGCAAATATGTGGCGTTGTCTAGGTATGTTATAGTGAGGACAGTTGAGAAGATAATGAGTAGGAGTCTCTATAGCACCACATGTACAACGCGGTGAATTTACAATATTTTTCCGAAATAGATCGGAATTAAGAGCACTACAACCCATACGTATTCTAGCGTGAAAAATCTGTCCTAAACGGCTACCGACGTAAAAACATGTGGGTTTATCATATATAATATTAAGGTTCAGTCGCGATTTGAATACATTAATAGAAGGACAATTTGTTGTGCTATCCGGAAGAAGATTCCAAGACCGTACTGTCTGAGGTAAAAAATAATTTGCATATAAAGTGGTTCGAGCTCTGACAGGCGGAATTAACATTGAATGTCTTGTATTGTGATCGTGAATATTTCGAAGGGTGTTAGGGACAAGACTGCTCAAGTACCCCGGGGTTAAGCCGTTATTCATTTTGAAAAAATATGTCAATCTATGTTTTTCCCTTCTGTCTTTCAAATATTCCCACCCGGTTTCTGTATATAACTTAGAAAGTGATACTAGGCGGGTACCCCCAGTTACAACCCTGGCAGCCTCTGCTTGTACGCTTTCTAATTTATTCGTAAGGTAAACAGTTTTACAGTCCCAAACTACATCCCCATATTCTAATAAAGGTCGAATAAATGTCAAATAAATCTTTTCAAGGGTTTTTCGATCTAAAATGAATTTAAATTTTCTCATAATGTTGACTCTGGTATAGGCTTTCTTGGTAATCAGGTCTACGTGCTTACCCCAAATTCCATCATTAGATATGGTAAGGCCTAAATGTTTATGTTCAGATACCATGTTAATGATCTTATTGTCCATCATGAGTGGTGGATGAAGTGGGCGGTTAGATTTCCTAGATACGATCATATTTTCTGTTTTATCGGGGTTAAATTTAATCAGCCACTTCATAGACCAATCATGAATTTTCGCCAAGTCCATATTCAAAGTCTCAGCAGCATCCACAGGATCGTC